>QJNU01000050.1:0-212864 GCA_004154915.1 Monosporascus ibericus
AAGGATCGTCTGAGGACAAAGGGTGTCCCAGGCAGCACTCCTGCAGCCTGGGCCCACAAAGCCAGCCAGCAGGCAACACCTGTACGCACCAATTGCCGACATATACCTTAAAATAAAAACTCTAAATACGTTTCATTAAATGTTAATATTTATATATAATAATACAACTAATAATATTAGTTTTAAAACGATCGATATTAAAAAGTTAAACACTTAGTTCATAGTTATATTTAGTTAAACCTTAGATTACTTAAAGCCTTTAGTTTAATTAAAGCCTTTATATTTTACAATCCTCTTAGTGTAACTCTCTTTATTATTATCTTATAACTAAATTAACATTTATAAACGGGGAGAATACTTCGTAGATTACGGATATTAATATATTTAAGATGAGAATCTTTGTACGTCTAGAATTAATATGCTTTACTAATAATAGTTAAGTATATCGTCGTTTGAAAACGCTATTTATAAAGCACCTTAGATCTGATTCTTTCATAAATATTTATGACTAAAAATAATATAATGATGTTATCTAGTAATTACACGTTCGAAAGCTTTTGTACCAAATCGTTGTATTTTTATAAATTTTATAACATGAATAAAATGTGGTACTCTTAATATAAAAGCTTGGTATTTTTTAATTGATTGAAATAAGACTGCAATCTAAGAAATAATTAATTTTATAATTAAAAAAGAAACGCGTTAATAATTTTAAAAGTTTGAAAGTCTATTTTAGTAATAAAAAATATTAAATCTTCTAGAAACGAGACTACCTACCGTATTTATTTACTTATTCCTTAAAATAAGACTTTACTTATTAAGTATAATACTTAATATAAAGCGAGAACCTCGGTGGCGTTACAGCTTTATATAATTATCGGCTATATATAACGCTAATATATAAATTATTAACATTTATAATGGCAGAAAAGTTGAAAAGTTCTTAAAAAGAAATAAACGCATTAAATCGAATTATAAATTATAATAATTAAATAACGAATGAATCAAGTTTAAAATGAATTCAGCATTCACACAGATATATACAAACGTATACGAAAAGATTAAAACGTTTGCTTAGTTTCGAAGGTTACGAAAATTATTATTCGATCGAATTCGAAAGGTATTACGCAAAAAACGGCATTATTATATTTTATATACTTACTTATTTTATCGCTTGTAACCTTTCGATATATCATATTCTTTCGTCTTAAAACGCGTTTATTTACTTTATACCGAAAGTTTAATATAATGTTACTATATTTATATCGTAAAACAAAAGAATAAATTGGTTTTCCGGTTTTTTAACGTGTTGAAAGGTGTTATAAAATCTGATAATATTAGGTCCGGATCCGCGAAAGTTAAATTTACGTTATTTGGTTTTGAAATGTTTTTTCCCAATTAAAAATCCCTTAGGTTATATTTATACCGACCGTTTCCCCGCTTACTTTTGATTGTTTTATTTTCCAGCCTCCGAAAACCTCTGAAAATAGTCGTAAAGTAATAAAAAAAGAGCATTATATATACAAAATGACTAAACATTACTAGCATGATTCGCTAATAAAAATAATAAAATTGGTTAATTTTATAATAAAATGTTATATATTAATTTTACATAAAGCCTTTTTTAAAAAAGACGAATTCTATTTTAACCCTCAGAAATTAAAAACGAACGTATTTAAAAAGGAGGAAAACCTTTTTACAGAAGGGATAAACTTTTTAATCGAAAAGAAAGGTGGTAATAAGAAAAGTAGAACTAATAACGAATGAAAATCGTCGTTCTAAAAAGGTTGAAACGAAAAAACGTATGTATGTCATTTACGGCAAGCCCGGACATAATACGCGTATATGTAAAAGACCTATAAATATATTTAGCGAAGTAGAATCCGATTAGTTAAAATTGATTTATAGCGTTATAGTTATTTTATTTGAATTTGGTTTTACGAGGTGCCAAAAACCATCCCTTGAACTTATACATCCCGTGAGCTTGTGTAGGACGTTCTAAGGTTATATTATTATCATATTAGGTTAAAAGAGGTAAAGGGTTAT
The DNA here is from genome assembly GCA_004154915.1 of Monosporascus ibericus. Taxonomy (NCBI): domain Eukaryota; kingdom Fungi; phylum Ascomycota; class Sordariomycetes; order Xylariales; genus Monosporascus; species Monosporascus ibericus. The sequence continues at coordinate 2,047 of QJNU01000050.1, forward strand.
TGCAAGTATTAATTGAGATTTTCCGCTCTTTTCTTTAACTAATAGTCTTTGCTTTATATTAATTAAACCTAGTTCTATATAGAAGAAGAAAATCTAATTTTTCAATGAATTATATTTGTTATAATATTAGTGATTACCTAATAAGTATATACTGCCAAAATTAATAATTATATTTTATTGCAAATTTGTATAAAATAGCACTAAATAGAACGAAAAAAAGTATAACCTGCTATCAGGGTCTACTTCTTGAGATTTTAGCACTTTTGTGAAAAGGCTTTCTTAAAAGAGATTAATTAATATGTTGTACCCCTGCAGCTATTTCTAAATTAAAAGCTGTCGCCACGGCTGCGCTTACGGCGTAGCCACAATTTTAAAAACAAGGCCTGATCTCGATGAGGTACGCATCATCGTACACCGGGTTTCCTAAGTATATTTTATATAAGAAAACTCCGTATATTAATTTTTTAGCGGTACGGGTTGTAATTGTTCCATCGCAACCTTAAGAAGGCCTCGGACTTGATTAACTAAAACCTTTTTATAGTTGCGACGTAAGAACTATAACTAGTACGGACAAAAAAATAGCTGTACGGGCTGCTACCATATTGAAATACCTTTGAAAGGCTTATAGCAAAATGTTCCTTGCGGTGATAGCGTCATCGTAGTCATAAGAGCGTTCTAGTTCGATATATGTAGAACGAATTCCTTTTTTATATATTTGAACTATAATAACCCAAATCAAGAAGGTACATATACTGTCAGAAAACCTTTCTAAAGCCTTAAATATATATAATCTTTATTATTTTATAATTAGTTTTAATTACTATTATTTTCCACGTTTTTTAAAAAGTCTCTTAATATTTTATACAGAAACATATAAAACAAGGCTAAAAACTTATAACTTAATATTAGGCCTTATTTTTAAAGCGCTTTAAAGGTCTATTTGTAAGTCTTTTATAAGTCGGTAATTAGAGCTACAGGTTTTTGAAAAGACCTAGCCACAGCTACGCGCAGGCGCAGGCGCAGCTATAACCTTAAAAATAAGGCCTGACCTTGGTAAGGTAACCTTTAACTAATTAATTTCGGGTCAAGATAATTAGTTTCGACCGTAAGCGTAACATTTAGAATATAAAGGATTTTATTACCAGGGGTGACTTGAAAATTATTAAAAACTTAGGATTCGATATACTTTAATTATTAAATATAAGTAATGCGCACTTATAATAAGTAGTCCTTGGTGCAGTAACTACTCGATATTAATCAACCTTATCGTATCGTATTTATAGCTTTAAATCGCGTTCCGAAGTTATATTAACAACACGTAAGCTTTCGAATTAAAAAAGCGTAAGTTAATTTATAAATTCTTTTTTTTTAAAAATACAACGCCCTCTGGCGAAGAAACAGGTTCGTTAAATGGCTCAAATCTTATTAAAGCTTATCGAGTTCGTTAGAAAGTACTAGGTTAATAATTTTATAAAACTTTATAATAAGATATATAGTTACAAAGCACGAGTAATATTTCGGAAGTATTTCGAAGCGTATAATGGTAATAATATTTATAAGTATTTTTTAAACGTAAATCCGACCTAGATATAATATTCAATTTAAAGTCGAATATAATATAAACGAAATAAACGTTTAAGAAAAGAAATAACTTTATAAAAAGGTTTTAAAAGGTTCAAAAACGGCCTGTATAAAATTATAAAATATCAAAGATTACCTTATAAACTTTCAATTCTCTCCAGAGGAGACGTGACCGTGTAAACAAAATTGGATAAAATGATAGGTTGTTACCTCAATTCCTAGGCTTCACTAAATCTATCCCTCTCGCAACTTTTATCCACGTCGATTCTTGTCCGCATTTTACAAATTCTTCGTAATCCTGAGCAACCGGGGAAACTATCGCGTATACCTTTTTAACTTACATCTTCCGAATATCTGGATTTCGGGGTTCTAAAACCCGTTATTATCTTCTCTTTTTAGATTCGCTAATGATTATTGTATAATTTTTATATTTGCCAGCATAATTATATGTAAAAATCGATAACCGTTATTTCTGAAAATTAAATCGTATCGAATATTAAAAGTTAAAAGCGATTTTTGTAATAAAGATTTTATGGATTGGGAATAGTAATAATTATTTTAGTTCGTTCGGTAACTCTATAAAAACAATATATTAAAAATAAGATAATTTTTATTAAAGTTTTAGCGTTACGGAATATCGGTATTATATATATAAATTACGTAATATAATATTTTAGTGGTTAATAAAAATTAAAAAAGTAATTTAATACTAATTAGTTTTTACCTGCTTATCGTACTGATATTTTCCTTTTAACCGTAGGAACGATCAAAATTAACGAGGGCTTCGAAAGATTTATATACATAATTAAGGTTTACCGCGTAAAGCTTAACATTTCCTAAGTTATATTAACCCTGTCGAACCAGCCAGCGGGTATAAGGTTCATCAGGGTCGAAGCTTATTAGCAACTACGTATTAGTCGGCTTTAAAGTAAGGCTTTATAGGACTAAGCTATGCAATTTATCCTAACCGTGAAAACTATTAATTAGTTATCGTATTCGAAGATAATAGGTATAATATCTATCGTGGAAATTATATCGTGTAATGATTTTCTGTGTATTACGTTGAGCCTGGAAAATAAGTCTTTAACCTATATCAACCTTTTAAACACTTTTAATATTAAATATATTAGATTTATATATAAAAAGGTCCGGCCGTATATATCTTTAATAGTTTTACCGGATGAAAGTAATACTGTCTTGCCGAAATCGAAGAATCTAAATATATATTAAGTAAAAAAGGTAAATGATTAATGTTACTACGTTAAAATAATTAAAATGCATTTCTTAAATTAGTATATATTTACTTAAGTTATATTAAATATATATTTTTATATATATTATATACGTTTTATAATTCTTATCTATTTATTATATTATTTTACTAATAACCGCTACTAGGTTAATGTCTTTATATTTTTTCTTTTAAAAAGAATATCGTAAAGCGTTATGTAAGACCAGCGGAATCCTTATAATTACTTCTTAATATAAGGGTTATATAATAAAAGCATATTACGAGGCCGTAAAAATCGCTTTTATTAATAAAATCATGGAAGTTAAATATTGTTATACTGGTATACTTCCTTTTAAATTCGAAACCGTATTAAAAAAGCCAATATAATATTTTAACCGGTTTTTAAATTAATAATACGTCTAGAAATAATAATTGTTATAGAAAATAAATAAATATAATTTCTACAGAGTTAAGAAATTACGAAAAGATATGCCAACGGCCGTATAGAATTATACGACGGTATTTCGCTATATATAAAACGTAATAATTAAAAAGATTAAAGAATTTAAAAACGTTAATATCGAAAATACATTATTTTGTTATAAAAATCGCAACCTCCGAATAAAACCTGAAAATTACAGAAATATTAAGTATTAAATTATTATTATATAATAATAAAGTTGATACAAACTTAATAAATACTTGCATAGTTAAAATAAAATTATTAAACGTTTAAACTTTATAAAAATTATTGTTTATGTTAACGTCTTACACATATGAGCGAATTACATATATAAGCGAATCACTTTTTTAGCCATTCCAATTACCTATTCTTAATCGTTCATTTTTTAATACCAACATTATGGAACGCCTTACAAAAAAAGCAAAAATAAACTTAACCTTTTAAGTTAAAAAACGAAACCCAAAACTTAATTATAAAAAGCTTGGTTTTATCTATAAAATTCCATATTTTACCTTAATATACCGTTTTAACGGTAAATGCGCCCGAACCGATATTATCCCTCCTTTATAAAGATTAATACCGACCGAAGAAAAATCGATTATTAACTAAATCCTCGACCTAAATACGCAAGCGTTTTTTGTCCGGCTTTAATACGTTAAAAATATGGCCAATATATTGTTTACCTAGCGCGTTATAAAATGCGTTAGAATTAATTAAACGTCGAACTTTGTTAAATGGTAAAAGAAATTTTAAACGCGTTTAAATCGAAAAATTGATTATTAAAAGGTATTATACGAAAATCCAAAAACATTTCGTAAATAATTCGAATTTATTTAGGTTATAATCGTAAAATACGGTATCGTAAAAAAGAATATTTATAACTTCGACGAAACGGGCTTTTTAATAAGGGTTTTTATGGTATCGGGCATAATAATTACAAATATTAAAAAATATGAAAAATTTAAATAAACGTAATAAGGAAATCGGAAATAAATTATAATTATATAAATTATTAATTCGCAAAATTAAGCTTTACCGTTATTTATTATTTTGGTAGGAAAAATTTACCTTAATTTTTAATATCGCGATAATTTATTATTAACCGATTACAAAGTTAATATTAATTATAATAACTGGATAATAAATAAATTAAATTTAAAATAAATTTAATATTTCGACAAACATATTCCAACGCGTACGAAGGGAATTAAACGTTTTTTTATTTTTGATGGTTATAAAAGCTATTATTTGATAAAATTCGAAAAATATTACGTAAATAATAATATTATTACGTTTTATATACTTTTTTATTTTTCTTATCGGTTTTAACCTTTCGACGTATTTTATTTTTTTATTTTAAAACGTACTTATTTATTATATATCGAGAATTTAATATGACGTTATTATACCTATATCGCGAAAAAAGATTTCCTTTTTGGTTTTTACGACGGGTTTAAAGCTATTATAACGTCCGATAACATTAGATCCGGCTTTTAAAAAGCTGGATTTATTTTATTTAATTTTAATAACGTTTTATTTAACTTAAAAATTCCTTTAGTTGTACTTATATTAACCGTTTTCCCTTTTAGTTTTGCTAATTTTATTTTCCCGCTTACGAAAACTTTTAAAAACATCCGTAAAGTAATAAAATAAGGATATTATTTACAAAAAAGAATTAAAAATTATTAAGGTAGTTTCCCGATAAAAATAATTAAATCGGCTAGTTTTGTAACAAAAAATTATATATTACTTTTATATAAAGCCGTTTTTTTTTTGGAAAGAAAACGTTTAATTACGCGAAATAAACCATATCTTAAGTAAACGTCGAAAGATTAAAAACAAACGTTTTTTCAAAAAAAAGGAATACTTATTATATAAAAAGGACAAACTTTTCTGGCCGAAAAAGAAAGGGGTAGTAAAAAAATGCAATTAACGACGGTTAAAGGCAATCGTCGTAAAAGGGTTAAGATGAAGGAATAAAAGTATAGCGTTTACGGCAAGCCCGGATATAATACGCGTACTTATGAAAAAGCTGTAAATACGTCTAGCGAAAAAAAAAAATCCGATTGATTTAAATTAATTTAATATATTATGGTTACGTTATTTGAATTTGTTGCTACGGAAGGCTAGAAAAGTGATTCGCTTATATGTGTGATTCGCTTATATGTGTGATTCGCTTATATGTGTGATTCGCTTATATGTGTGATTCGCTTATATGTGTAAGACGTTACAATTAATAATCAAGTTAAAAATAACTTGTTTAAAATAATTACCAAATCTTAAACAGCTTAAATAGCTGTATTATATTAATAAAGGCGTTAGTTATTAAACGACGTTTAAATATATAGGTCACTATTAATTTGCACATGTTTTGCCTATTCATTATTAGGGTAATTCACTATGTGGGGTCCGAGGTTCGTCCATGCAACCCAGTCCAAATCGGCTGCTGTATGTGACCTCACAATAGAAGGAAGTGTCCTTGAGGGATAGTTCGGACTAGAGCCCCCAAGCCCCTTCGCGCGCGGCGGGTAACAGCTGGGCATATCACACAAACGGTTTTGAGCGAAAGGGGTCGCTTAAGCTGTGCAGTATACTTCCGATTGAGATGGGAAATGAAGAGCTGTCAGGGAAGCTCCAGGGCTGAATACAATTAAGGTGGGGTACACGACCCACCTATGCCTAGCTTCCCTAGCTTCCCTGGTATCCCCTCCCGGGGTCGTGGCGTGACTGTTCTTTCCTTTTCCTCTTGTTCTTCTCTTATTGTATTTCTTTCATTTATTCTCCTTGGACCCCAGATAACTCGTTACGCTAGGAGGCGCGAGTTCTTTTCGAGACATCTGGTCGCACACATATACCTTTCCAAAGGGATCGAATGCGATCAATATCCCTCATACCCTAACAACTAAAGCTATTTTAGAAATACTTGCAGATTCTAACTGGAAGAACCTGTTGACAGGGAACTCCACTATCGCACAACCTCCTTTATATTCAATCCAATAAAGGAGAGCTCTCAAGTTCAGCTGCAACGCCTCCGTATATTTAGTAGAACTTGGCGTGAAAGTTCATACTCCCCCATAAGCTGATGAAAGTGTCTAATTATATTGTTATGCTGTCTTGTCCCACATGAGCCGTAGATCTGTTTTGGTGCCTTGGCTCAGCTGAAATCCTGACCTCCATCTCGAATCCACCCATTTCTCTTTGCCATCCTATCTTCTTAAGTCGAATGTGGATTTTGCTCCTCTGCCGACAAGTCTCCAGCATCTCATCACATGCTATTTTTGGAATCATACTGTATTACTGTCGCTGTGAATCACGGACTCCAATCAGCTTCTATCTCTGTAAGGCAAAGTCAGAAGACGGGCTGGATAGCGAAAAGTCGTCAAAATGGACCCAAACCTACATCAGCAATATATCACTCCCTCCCGCATCATTCCATATAGTCGAGGATGGCATACGACCAAGATCGTCTTTCACTCCTTCTCTATTATTTTCTGCATCGTTATCCTGGCTATATCTATCGCCCTTTCTCTGAACTTCTGGGGCTCGGCTTTCATTCTTCTCTGGACCATCCCACAAGTTGGGGTTGCTCTATGTTGGTCCATCGCTGAGCTCATCACAATATGCGCCCGGACAGGCCAAAGAGGAATCCACCCAGGGGCCCACGTGGCTCTTCATCTTCTATTATGGTTAGGGTTCTGCGTGCCTCTCGGGCTTCACGGGGTGGCCCTCGCTTCTATGTTGATAGTCTCCGAGTACTACGACGATGACTACTATGATTCCTACGGGCTTTCCGGATACCTGGGGGCGATACAAGCATTGGTGGCCTTCCTCTCATTGCTAATGTGAATCCCGACTCCATCTTCAATGCTGCGGAAGATGCTAACCTTAAATAGTATCACACACTTCACTCTATTTGTCCGCGCCTGTGTCGAGACTGCACGTCGCAATAGGTCCAGCCCACCAGTTATAATGATGCCGGCGCCAATCTACCATCAACAACTACCGCAACATGGCTTTCCTATACAACAGTACCCAGCCCCTTCCGGATATCCAACCCAACCTCAAACCGCCCACGTTTCCGGGCAGTACGAGCAGGCAAAAGAGGTACCACACTATGCCACCAGTTCTAGTACTAGGCACATATCTTAGCCATCGGTATCACCACAAAATCAAGAAGATAGACTCCACCCAGCCTCACCTCGTTATTGAGAAGGGGATGAATTTGGGCTCGAGGGAAGGAGTGGCGGGGAAACACATGATCTGGGTACAGTGTAGTGCGCTCTGGGGCTTCAGGATGCCTCAGGCCGTAATTATACCACACAGAGCAGATTCAGGCTGAAACAAGTTGTCCTGTTTATCAAATGGAATATATTCAGGGGCCGGTTCTGGGTGGCTACCCTCAGTGGTTATACAAGTGGTTGAAGTAGAAGTAAGTTGGTCCATCGGGTACTGATGAGTACCATTCTGGGAACGGCACCCTTCTATGAAAAAAGGAGACTGCCATGTAGTTTGGGCCCACACTATTGTTAGCAAGACAAAATTATCAAGCCAATCACCATTCAAAGTATTTCTGCTCTGCCACATGCTGGACTTCCCTGGTCTGGGTTCCCGTCGCACCTCATATTAGCAACTCGATGGAAGGCTAACAGCTTAACCTGTCAGGGGAGGATAAAACAATCAATCGGCATACCACACTTTGTGCCGCAAACAGCGTAAATGAGATTCAAGCCTTCAAGACAAGCTCCGATGTCGGAGACTCAAAGCCCAGGTAAATACAACATCTTTTCCTCTCTAGTTCAAAGAGGTAGAATCTCCCATTGTAACTGTCCACCCACGACTCTTGTCACCCAATCTATTACAACTGGTGCTTTAGCCGCCATTGACAACACACCTGAAAGAACGTCTAGCGTCTCGCCTTATGGCAATGAACTCGCTGCCAGAGCCTCATCGCCCAAGCCAGGGCTAAGAGGAAGGCTACCGCGAAGGACGATAATGTGGCGCCTCCGCGTCGTTGGTACCCTCCACAACAAATGCCAGGTAAGGTCGTTTGCGAACTCATGGGCTCCAGGTGATACAGCACGGCGATAAGTCCCTTTGAGCCGACGGCTATGCCTTACGGCCATGGGCATACGACGATCTCCGTCCCTCGTGTATACAGTTCGACCGACATATCCATAACTATCCAATTTGTTGAGGACTTAACATTACAGGAGGCATGAAAGAACTCTCGGAAACCGAGCGCTCTGCCATCGATGCTCAGCTCTGGGGTCACATCAACCAGATGTGTGCCATCGGTAGCACCTTTGTCGGTACTGTGGACGGGGTCCGTCGACGCACGCATGTTCAAACGTGAAGGCGGCCCGTTCACCTCCAAGGAGAATGGAACGATTTTCTACACTGATGTATGGTCAAAGACAGTCCAAGAGCGCTATGTAGAATACCACAAAGCCAACTTCGGACGGACCGTAAAGTTGTCTTTACTAGTGGAAATCTGCACGCAACAAACATCGGGGTCCGGGATGGCCGTATTGTTGCTCTGAAGGACTGGGAGCAGCTGGCTCTATCCCAAATACGTCGAATTCTCAAAGACCGCTGCGTAATAAGGCGACCCCTCCACCAACGCCCCATCCCCTCAACGCGCCACCCCACATCCGCGTTACCTCAGCTAGCTCAGGCCTCGCTGGCTCGTTTTCCAAATGTACTGCTGTATCACGCTAAAAATTAACCAATCAAATCCCAAATCCCCGAAACGAACTAACGAAACCTGAGTTGATGTTATACTAAGAAGGGTTTCGTTCTACATATCGCTACCAAAATTACTAACTTTTTATACATTTCCATTTAAAATATAAAAATTTAAATAAAAAGAAAAAATTATGCAACCATATAAGAACCGATAAGTATGAAACTTTACGTACGCGTTAAATATGAGCTAACATATATACAGGAATCTTTTCGATTTATTAGACGATAATTACAACTAATATAGCCAAGTTTATATCTGAAAAATAAACGACCGTGACGCCCTTATAGCTACGACATAATAACAATCGGTCGCATTATCGTATACCGGGTTTCTTACGCATATTTTATATAGGAAAAGCTCGTATATTAATTTTTTCGGCCGTACAGGTTATAGTTATTACATCGTAACCTTCAAAGGTTTTAAACTTGATTAACTAGAACACCCTTTTTATTACGACGTAATAATCATAACTGGTACGGGAAAAAGAATAATTATAGAGATTTCTTTTATAATAAATTACCCTTAAAAGACTAATAGTAAAATAATATACGTTATAATTACGTTATCGCAGCTATAAGGTCGTTCCGGTTAAAAGGTTTATAATAATCGAGAATTATAACTTAGATCTTAAATATTTTCACTAAGACAACGCCCATTAAAAAGTTATATCTACCGTTAAAGAGCTTTTTTAAAATAGTATCTATTTATAATCTATGTATTTTATAATTAGTTTTAATTATTATCATATTTAAAAGTTCTTAATATAAATTTTAAAAGAATTATATAAGAATGTACTAAACGGAACTAAAAAATTATAACTTGGTATAAGGCCTTATTTCTAAGGTTTCATTTTTTATAAGTCTATTTATGAGTCTTTTATAGGTCGGTACTTAGAGCTAGAGATTTTTAGAAAGCCCTAGCTATAGATGCGCCGCAGGCACAGCCACAACCTTAAACATAAGGCCTGATCTTGATAAGGTAACATCCGTGTTACGCGTTGATCCACTTCCTGATTTCTTTCCTTATTAAAATGATATTAATAACGTTCATTACAATTTAAAAAAAGTGTCTTTCTGTTTATTAGAAATTAGGTTTTCAAATGATATATAGCTTTTAACTTAATTCCGCACGGCGTAAGCGATTAAAGAAATAAAAGGTGAAAGATTTTTACGTTAAGTCTCTAAGGGATACCGGCGATAAACGATATATAATACGCGGTATCGAAGGCGTACCGGCGAAAGAAAAAGGTAATAAAGTTCGCTAAAATTATTATAATTTAGGAGAAAAGTTTAATTAATTAATAGATCATATAAAATTTATTAAGTTATAGGTTATTTTATTCTCGATTTTACTTCTACGTATAACATCTTTTAATTAATCACCGTAACCTTGAACGTTTTTTTAACAAGAAAAATATTAAATAATCCCATTTTCACGCCGTTATTTTAAAATCCGGATTTTAAACAATATAACGGTCGATTATAAACGTTGAAATAATATTCCTTTAACTTCTATTAATAATTATTCGAATATTTCTTTACTTATGCTTAAGGTTATTAAATAAGAAAACCGATATAAACTTATGGATCAAACCTATTCTTGCACTTATCTATTGCTCACTGAAACATATAATGTTTACCCCGATCATAATATTATAAGAAAATGATTATAAAATAAAGAAAATTATAATATCACGTAACCTTACTTAAAATTATTATATTTTAAATAATATTATAAGTTCAACTATACTTTAAGAAATTAGCGCTATTTAAAGCTTACTATGACTATTATTCTATAAAGTTTTAAACTTTTACTACAGAACATACACTTATCAAGTTAATATCCAATTTGCTATTCGCGAGGGGTATTATTTAAAAAACGATAGGTAGTAAATATATATGATACATGTAATGATTTTATAACTATGCAACCCCGACATTTTTATTATTTTTATACGACTTGATATAAGAAGTGGAAAAACGTATGTTTCAGTGAGAAATAGGTGAGCGCACGGATAGCTTTGAACCATTAGTGTAGCGAAAATAAAGGTGTAATAAGAAAAGATATAAAAAGATGCTTTCGTTTTGTCACATGCGGGCTCTTAACAGAGGTCAGGTTGGCTATAATCATGACAGAAGAACTAGATAGACACTGACATCTAGGGAACAAAAGGAGAGACAGAGCTCTTAAAACTCTAGAGCGCTATATATACAGTTAGGATGACTAGTCTAGCTGGCGCCATAACACGTTTTTAGTAAATCTTTTAAAAAGAATAAAGTATTATGATTTTATATAGTAATATTAAGGGACATCTCATACACGTAAAGCGGCGTTGCCCGTCCCTGACGGATCTCTGTTTCAACTTAGAGAATTCCAACAACTCAAAATTCATAAATTCCATTAGGAGCTAAACGAATTGACCCCTGTCCCAACTGGCCACCAGCAGGCAGTACCTGTCAGATATAGGGGACATCAGTTGTGTTGTTGTATTAGCTCAGTTGCAGGTGCTGTTGCACTCATACAACTTTAAGTAGCTTAGCTCCGGAACACATATAGGCCGATCAGTAGGTGACCTTTTCATATATAGAGTGCACTAAACACCCCCTAGCTAGCCGACAGACCCTCTTAACGCCTTAAAACATTCACGGCGTTAATCGTTACATTTTATTACTTCTTAAAGTCACAGCTATGCATTTTACCTTTCCTCCGGCGATTAAATCCTTTTAATTAATTAATCTTTTATTTAAAGTAACCCTTAAAGCTTTTTTCTATTAGTTTAAGGTTTTTATAGTATTTATTAATTTTAATTACTTTTTAAAGGATTTAAAAGCTTTTCGTAATGAAGTTTTATTTAATTTATTAATTAATATATTACCTTTAAGTATATAATATATTTTAATTAATGTCTTTTTTATTATTTTTTATAATTAATAATTATATACGTTTACGTACCGCAATTTTATTTATAATACAATAAAGTTAACGTTAATAAATTATATTATTTATTAAATTTCGTATTATATATTTTACGGTGTTATATTTAAGTTAATCTTGTATTTTTTATTTAGTCGAAAATTAAATAAATTTCTTTCTATAATTTATATCAAAAATAACAATTCCGTTTCGGTTATAAAAATAATTATTATATTTTACTTATTCGCCTGTCATTTTCTTACTTTTCCGAATAATTTTATAACGTAAACTTAAAAGCTATTGCCGTGAATCGAAGTATTTAAAAGAGCAGTTATTTTCAGTATTTATTAAATTTTGTAATCGAGTTATAACGTTAATATTTAAATGTTAATTTAATATAATATAACCCGGTTAATTATTTAATAATATATATTATTAAGCTTTATATTAAAAGGTGTAAATCGAAATATTATAAGAAATATATTAAGTTATATATTAATTATAAGGTATAAAATAAAACCAAGGTTCCTTTAATATTTATTAATTACACTTAAATAAATTAAGTCAAAGTTTAATAATAATTTAATATTTATTATTAACGTTTATATAAAAGGTTAAAAAAACCTGCTTTAAGGATTAAATTAATTAGTTTATATATAAATTAAATTAAAATAATTAAATGACTTATATAAATTTATTTTTAATTATTTTAATATTTAAAAATCATTATAAATTTTAACACTTTATAGAAATATATTTTTTTATATTTATTTAATTAATTACGCGATAAAAGTTTAATATCTTTTATTATATATAACGATTATGTTGTTAACATAAAAAAGTAAAATTTGTAAAAAAATAAACTAAAATCTGTTTAGTAAAATAATGACGATTTCATCAAGTTGTATAATACTTTTCTAAATAAAAATATTTTATCACGTTATAACTATTTTAAACAGGTTTTTATGTATATTTTATAAAATAGGTTCGTATTAATAAAAACGTTTATAACGTTATATTATTTAAGTTTTAAATTAGATTTAATCGTAATAACGATTAAAATTTAAAATAACTCTCCGGATAACGTAAATACATATATATTTCTATAAATGGTTTTAAATTATTAAATATTCTGTTTAAAGAAATAAACTTTATATTTTTAAAATCAACTATATGTATTTAATCGATAAATATATATTTATATATATCTTAAAAACCCTTTCCTTTAAGAAAGGATTAATGAATAACTATTTAGAATTTTATATCTTTATAACCTTGTAAATAAATTAATTCGATTTTCCGGAATGTCTTTTTTAATAAATATATACTTAACCTTTTATAACCTTATGACTCTAATGTTAAACTTCGCTTTTATACAGGGCCTTACAACTTAAATAATATTTTTATTTTTAATATATTAAAATCTTTCCGGTTAAAATAATACGTATTTCGGGTTTTTATTTCTTTTAAATCTTCGTAACCTACCGACCGATTATCGATTATATTAATAAAATAAGTTAAACGTTTTACGTTAAACGTGGCCTTTTACATTTTATAATCGTACCGATAATTATCTTCTCGATACAAAACGTTAGAAAGTTTACGTTTTTAACTCGTAGAGTATTTTAGTTCTCTACTGTTATTTTAAATTAAATAACGTAACGTCCCACACAAGCTCACCGGTCACACAAGCTTACCGCTCGTTTTTTGATATCTTGCAACTACTTAATTTTAATTGTTTATTTCTTAATATTAATAATATGTAACGGCTTATAAAAGAAAGCAAGATGAATTTAGCCATCCAGGTTAAAAAATAAGATCCAAAACTTAGTTATAAACGTCTTGATTCGATATATAACGTTCCCGAATTTACTTTAAGAGACCAATACAACGGTGCAGCTTCCCGAGCCGACACCATTTTTAATTCGCGAAAATTAAAGCTAACCGAAAAAGAATCGATTATCGACCGAATCCTTAACTTAGATACGTGAGCTTTTCCTATCCGGCTTTAGTACGTTAAAGATATAGCTAATATATTACCTAACGCGTTACGGGACGCGTTGGAGTTAACTGGGTATCGAACTTTGTTAAACGGTAAAAGAAACTCCAGATGCGTTTAAATCGGAAGATTAATTATTAACGGGGTTTATGCAAAAATTTAGAAATATTTCGTAAGTAGTTTGAGCTTGTTTGGGCTATTATTGCAAAATACCGTATCGTAAAAAAGGATATTTACAACTTCGACGAGACTGGATTTTTGATGGGACTTTTTATAGCGACGGCCATAGTAATTACTAGTGCTGAAAAACGTGGAAGATTTAAAGAAGCGTAATAAGGAAATAAAAAATAAATTATAATTATTTAAGTTGTTAATTCCTAAGGTTAGGCTATCCTGCCATTTATTATTATAGCAGTGAAAAATTACCTTAGGGTTTAATACCGCAATAACCCATTGCCAGTAACCGATTAAAAAATTGCATTAAGTAATAATGGCTGGATAATTAATAAATTAGGTTTAAAATAGATTTAGCATTTTGATAAATATATTCGGACGCGTACGATCGGTTCGAAACGTTTCCTTATTTTCGACGGTTTCGAAAGTTATTATTTGATAAAATTCGAAGAATACTGCGTTAATTATAACATTATTACGCTTTATATGCCCGCGTATTTTTTATATCGACTTTAACTTTTTAACGTATTTTCTTTTGTTTTAAAACGCGCTTATTTACGATATATCGAAAATTTAGTACGATGCTATTATACTCATATTACTGAAGAAGATTTTCTGGCCGGCTTTTACGACGAGTTTTAAGTTGCCATAACGTCCGATAACATTAAATCTAGATTTGCAAAAGCTGGTTTTGTTCTATTCGATCCTAATAACGTTTTTTCCGAATTAAATATTTCTTTAATTATCCCTACGCCGACTGTCTCCTCGCTTACTTCTGCCGGTTCCATTTCCCCCCTAGCGAAAACCTTTAAAATTATCCGCGAAATAACAAGATAAGGGCGTTATTTAGAAAAGAAAATTAAAAATCATCAGAAAATTCGCTTAAAAAATGGTTAAATCGGTTAGTTTTTTAACTAAAAGTAACTTATTACTTTTGTACGAAAATGTTTTTTTTCGGGAAAAAGCTACGTAATTACGCGAAACGAATCATATCTTAAGCAAACGTCGGAAAATCAAAAATAAACGTCTTCAAAAAGGAAAAATACTTACTATATAAAAGGGATAAGTTTTTTAACCCAAAAAAGGGGGTGGTAAAAAAATACAGCTAACAGCAACTAAAGGAGGTCGTTACAAAACGGTTAAAACCAAGGAACGGAAATGTAGCGTTTGCGGCAAGCCCAGGCATAATACGCGTACTTGTAAAGAAGTTATAAATACGTCTGACGAAAAACAATCCGATTGATTTTAATTAATTCGATATGTTGTTATAAAGTTATTTAAATTTGTTGTTCTAAGGTGCCAAAAAACGAGCGGTGAGCTTGTGTAAGCGGTGAGCTTATAGGAGACGTTTTAAAGTTTATTAAAATAAATATATTTAAAAGTACGGTTATATAAATACGTTACCTTTTTAAAAATATATATAATTTAATCATTAATAATTTAACTTTATTTCGTATTATAATTCTTTTATCTTTAATTATACTTTTTAAACGTTTTATATTTCCTTTTTAAATTCAGCTAACGTCCCAGACAAGTAAGCTGGACAGACAAGTAAGCTGGACACTTTTTCTAATAATTTAACCATCTTACTTCAATTACTTATTTTTCAACAACCATAATATGGAACGATTAACAAAAGAATCGAGAATAAACCTAGCCGTTTAGGCTAAAAAGAATAACCCGAAACTTAATTACAGAAAGCTTAATTTTATCTATAACGTTCCATATTTTACCTTAAAAACGCGATTTAACGGCAAACGCGCCCGAGCCGATATTATCTTTCCTTTACGAAAATTAACGCCGACCGAAAAGCAATCGATTATCGACCGTATCCTTAATTTTAATACGCGAACGTTTCCTGTCCGGCTTTAATACGTTAAAGATATAGCAAATTTACTCCTAACCTAACGCGTTACGGGGCGCGTCGGAATAAAATGGGCGTCGAACTTTGTACGACGATAATAAAAACTTTAAACGCGTTTAAATCGAAAAATTGATTATTAAAAAATATTATGCGAAAATTTAAAAATATTTCGCAAATAATTTAAGCTGGTTCGGGTTATAATTATAAAATACGGTATTATAAAAAAGGATATTTACAACTTCGACGAAACGAACTTTTTAATAAAATTTTTAATAACATATAATATAATAATTATAAGTACCGAAAAACGTAAAAAACCTAGATAAACGTAATAAAGTAATCGGGAATAAATTACAATTATATAAGTTATTAATTCGTAAAATTAAATTATTCCGTTATTTATTATTTTAACGGAAAAAACTTACCTTAATTTTTAATATTATAATAATTTATTATTAACTAATTAAAAGGTCGGTATTAATTATAATAGCTGGATAATAAACGAATTAAGTTTAAAATAAATCTAGCATTTCGATAAACATATTCGAACGCGTACGAAAAAAACGAAACGCTTTTTTATCCTTAACGGCTATAAAAGCTACTATTCGATAAAATTTAAAAAATATTACGTAAATAACGGCATTATTACGCTTTACATACCCCCTTATTCCTCCTATCGGCTTTAACCTTTTAACGTATCTTACTTTTCCGTTTTAAAACGTACGTATACATTTTATATCGAAAATTTAATGCGACGTTACCATACCTACGTTACGAAAAAAGATTTTCTTGCCGGTTTTTATAACGCGTTCAAAGCTGCCATAACGTTCGATAATATTAAAGCTAGATTCGCAAAAACTGGGCTTATTCCATTCGATCCTAATAACGTTTTATCCGAATTAGAAATTCCTTTAATTATACCTACGCCAACCGTTTCCCCACTTATTTTCTTCGGTTTTATACGTTCTTTTCCTACGAAAACCCCTCGAAATATTCAAAAAATAAAAAAATAAGGGCGTTACTTATAAAAAAAGATTAGGAATTACTAAGGAAGTTTGCCAACAAAATTGGTTAATTCGGTTAATCTTTTAACAAAAAGTAACTTGATACTTTTGTACGAAAACGTTTTTCTTAAAAAAAAAATAACCAAATTGCACGAAACTAACCATCTTTTTAGCAAACGTCGGAAAACCAAAAATAAACGTTTTTAAGAAAAAAGGATACTTACTATACAAAAAGGACAAGCTCTTCTAGCCGCAAAAAAAAAAGGTGGTAAAAAAATGCAGCCAACAACGGCTAAAGGTAATCGTCGCAAGAAGGTTAAAACAAAGGAACGGAGGTATGGCGTCTACGGCAAGCCCGGACATAATGCGCGTACTTATAAAGAAGCTATAAATACGTCTAGCAAAGAAGAATCCGATTAATTTAAATTAATTTGATAGCGTTATAGTTATTTAATTTAGATTTGTTATTGCGGCGTGCCAAAAAGTGTCCAGCTTACTTATCTATCCAGCTCACTTATCTAGGACGTTATATAATATTAAGAAAGGGCCATTAGAATATATTTCGAAATTAATAGTCATTTAGTTTTTTATTCCCGTATTCGATTATTTATAAAAAAAAACCTAATTTTAGGTTTTTAAAGTTTTTAAAAAGTATCGAAACATTGTAATTAATATATTTTACTTTCGGTTTGTTAAATAAATATTGTAAATAAATTTTAAACATTAATTACTAAGGAATATAACGTATTTATATTTTTTAAAATTCATTTCGAAATTAAGAAAGTTATTAATAATATTTTGTCTTAATCCAGATGCTATTTTCCCAAATTCGTAACGTATTTATCTGTTCGTTTTCGCCTTATTATATGCTTAATATTCCATTATTATAGAACTTTTTAATCGGACTTTTTTAAATATAAAAGTATAATTAAATAATTACTTTAATGCTTAAATAACGTAATCGCAGGTGTTGTATAATATTATTATTTATACGTAATAATTATTTGATCTATAAATTAATATTGTATTTATAAAATACAAGAATTATTTAAAAATAATGATATTAATATTATTAATAACGAATTAATTAACCTTATATATTACGTAATAATAGCTTAATTCTATTTATTTCGACTATGATTATCCAGTTCTTAAATACTTTATTATTAATCCCTTTTCCGGAATTATTTAAATAATATTATATTATACGCGAATTCTTCGTAATAAATTACGTTATAAAACCCTAACGACTTTATATTATCAAGGTTTCGATATAATATATTAACGTTTCCGTATTTGTTAATGTAAATGAAAATGTTTTTTACGTAGACTTTATTATGTTATATAGTTAATTTAAAATTTAGAAACTTAGTAACTAAGTTAAAAATATATATCGTAAACTTTAAGTTTAAAATAAATAAATTTCTTAAAAGATAAAACTAAACGTTTATAATATTACGTTAATTCATAATTCAGAAATATATTAAAACTGGGGTTACTTTTTTTAAACGGTTAATTTATTTTAATAATTAACTTATTTATCACCTTTACTAAACCGTTAATTGTTTTCTTTGAAATTTAATAAAAATAAAGATTCTTTAAATTAAATTAATTAAAACGATATTAAAGCGAAAATATATAAAGTACCTTTATACGAAATATATAATAATATTAAGGTAACTTATAAACCAGATTTAAGTAAATTCTATAACGAATTCCTTATATATTCGATTCGTTATATTTTTATCTCTTAATATTTTAGTTTACTTAAAGCCTTTTACGATTACCTTACGTCGGCTTTCGTTTAAAAGTTTTATTTTATAATGAAAGGTTAAATAACTTATTCTTTTCTTAATTAAAAGCGGCCGAATTAAATAAGTCTGTAAAAATTCCGTAAAACGTTAAGAATATTACCTTGATATTTTCTGATATAAATAGAACATAAGTTATAATTTATTAGTTTAAAAAGCTACTATTGAAATTTCTATAATAAAAGTTAAAGCTATATATAAGTCGTTAACTTATATAACCGTTATATTCGTTTTTAAAATATCGTATCGTTATTTTTAAATTATTATCTTTTATTACCTTACGATTTATTCGTTTAGCTTTTTACTAGATTTCAAAATTTGCTTTAACCTATTACAGTATTTTCGCTAAGTATTAATTAATAACTTAACATCGTATACCTTACCGAATTCGGTTAACTTGACGTATTATTTTCGCAAGTCTTTCTTTAAAAAAGGATTTCTTTTTTTTCATTATTAAAAATATAAACTTTAAAACTTGTTTCGTAAATTTATTAATGTTTTTATAAAAGGTTTCTTATTTCTTATCTTTATATGTATAAATTACCAGATTTTAAGTATAAGCTTATCGGCTTTCGGTATATAAATTAGTTATTTACGCCGTTATTTAACGCAATAAACCTTTCGGGTAAAACGTTATTTCGGGTTTTCTAAATTTAATAAGTAATAATTTTAATTAATCAAAATCGATAAAGTCCTAAATATCGAACGGGTACGGTTTAAATTAAAATTCGCCTTTAAATCGATCTTAATTTTTAATAAATTACTAAGGACGTCTATTATCCGGTCGTTATTATTATTATTAAAATATAAAAATAATTGCTACTGATATATAACGTATATCATTTTAGTAATAATTGATTAATTGATGTATAAGCCAATTAAGCCAATGAAACTTTTACTTGTTAAATATAGGAGACATCGGTTGTATTGTTGTATTAGGTTTGTTGTAGGTGCTGTTACACTCATACAACTTTAAGTAGCTTAGCTCCGGAACACATATAGGCCGATCAGTAGGTGACCTTTCCGTATATGGGGTGCACTAAGCACTCTTAAGCCAGCCGACAGTACCTAACCCATCTATCTGTAGGGGCTGCTAATCCCGCGTCAGGAACTACGAAAAGGGGATGAAAGCATCGCTGACTTGAGGAAGGTGCCAGCTAGCAGGGGGTGCGTTAGTACCCCTTATACGGAAAGGCTCCCTCTGATCGGGTGATATATATTCCTTTGTTAGGTTACTTCAAGAGCAGTACGGGTTTCGAGAGCGCACGTAACTAGCCGAATTGAACGACATAACTCATATCCCCTATATCTGATAATTAAAACTTTTATTTGCTTAATTCGCGTATATACTGAAATGGTGCAGGGTGCAGAGCCGGGTACATGGCTTTGCGGATTAATTAGTCATCACCAATCATGTATTTCTAGGAGTTCATTTTTCGCTGGACGCAACCCCAGAAATAAAAGACACTTATCATCGCTTCATACATAAATTTAACAACATACAATACAATTTGCGTTACCTTCATTATCTCTTAAACCGCGGGTTTAATCGTAACACTCTTATTAAATATACATTAATCAAAACCAAATCACCCCGTCCCAATTTATTTAGCTGCCAATGCAAAAAGACTAGCTCTAGTTAGCTGCCGAGGCAATTTACGATTTCCGATTATCAAACGGAAAAAATAAAATCCTGATCAAAACGTAAGTTCGATTATGATTACGGCTACGATTACGAACATAACAACTTAATAACGATACGCGAATTTGATAACTACAAAAAAAACAAGGTTTTACGATAACGCCGTAACTTTTTTAGCGATTAATAAAAAAGTTGCTAAATTGAAATTACGATACCTTATTTTAAAACACGGTTTTATTCGGAAAAGAATAAAGGAGTATAAACGCGAAAAATAACCGGTTTTGGAATATAAATTAATTACTTAAGCTTTAAACCGATTACGTAATTCAGAAGATAAATTATATTATGCAAGTATTAACGTAACAAAATTAAGATTACGAAATATTTTGGATTAAAGCTATTAAAGCCATAATTACGTCGCTGGCAACGTAACTATTCGAATTTTAATTAATTAAATAATAGAACCGACGACAAGATTAACGATATAAAGCAAATTGCAAATTCAGGCAAGAAAAGGATTAAGGTTATAAATTTATTAATATTACGGACAAAAAGAAAAATACGAAAAAAAATTAATATCCCTTAACATAATACGAAAGTTAAAAAAAAGATAACAAATAACATATTTTGGACCTTATTAACGTTAATCGGATAGTATTTTGTTTGATTATTATTAAAAGGTATTTTTTAAAATTTACTGCTTTTGGTTAGCTTTAATATTAAAGCATTTAAGTTGGTAATAAAAGTATTAATAAGTAAGCTAAAAAGGCCTAATTTAATATAAGCCAGAAACGATACGTTAATTAAAATAAGACTGTTACGATAAATTAAAAAGAAAAAAGGTTACCTATTTTTCTATCATAAAAGAAAGGAAAAATATATCCAAAATAAGCATTACGAATAGTTATTTACCTTATGCCTAAACATATTCCCGTTAACCCGGCGTTTTTAAATTCGAATAATCTTAAAATTAATAAATTTAATTAATTTAAAATAAGTTTTAACAAATTTACTAAAAGCCCGTTAAAGCCTTTTAAGATTACCACCTAAATTAAACGATAATAAGGCCTTTTACTTATACCGGAATTCCTTATTCTTTTAAAAAAAACACTAAATCCTGCTTTAAATATTATTATTTAATACCGATTAACAAAAAACCCTTACGAAAGTAAAGTTAATAAAAGAAAGCCCTTAAGTAATCTGATTAAATCCCCAAAACCTATACGGGATTCGAGCTTTCAAATAATTCCTGGAATTTCGATCAAAAGCCTATAAAAACGAAAAATTACATAATTTTACGAATTTTTAAAGTTTTTTATAAAACTTATAATACTGATACGAAACGTTATACCTTTTAAATAAACTGATTAACAAGGAGACGGTTTTTTAATAAACTTTATAAACCGGCTTTCGTCCTTAATAATTTTCCCGGACTTATTTACTTTTCCGGATTTTCGCTTTTTTAAAATTAAAGTTACCGATTAACTTAAAAGGATTAACAAATTATTTAAAAAATATAAACTGATAAAGTTTAAAATAATTGTTAAGTTATTTTTTTAAACGAATAGAAGTACTATAAAGGATTAAATTCAAGCTATTATTAAGGGACTTACTAAATAAAACGACGTTATTTAAGTTATTTTAAAAAATTTTAAATTTTTAAATTATAAAACCTAAAGCAAATCCGGATTATTAAAAACAAATTAAAAACTTTAGCGCAATAGATTTACCGTAATAAACCTAATTAAATTTATAAATATTATTTAAAGCATGTTACCAAAATAAAAAACATCCCAGAAAAATTCAAGTTAAAGGGAAAAACAGTTAATAAAGACGAATATATAAAAAGTTTATTAAAAAGATTATTTGTTAGTTATTTCGAAAAAGTTCTTAATAATTTTTCCATAAAACTCGAAAACTTATATGCAATAAATTATAATAATACGTCGATATTAATTAAAAATTAAGCTTTAAATAAAGTTAAATTATTTAAATATAAAGGCCGTAACCAATAACAAAAGAATATCCGCTTTAATATCGACCATAAAAATAATAACCGGCTTTATTTAATTTAATAACCTAAATAATAATGATAAAAAAGCTTTTAATTACGACAAATATTAACAAATAAAATTAATTAAATATCCGAAATTACGAATGTATTATAAAACTTAAAGATTACCTAAGTTCGATAAATTCAGAACTTAAAAGTTTTTAAAAAGGAAATACGTAACCGAAAAGTTGCCTAGAATTTATAATATTACGTTCCGTTAGAATAAAAGGTACCTTAGGTTCGCAGCTATAGTATTAACCTTTCGATTAATATAATAAGCTTTTAGCCGGATAGTTTTAATCGATTAAATTTTTACCGTAACCAAGGTGGTTATTAAGGTCGTAAAAGTTATCGAGGTAATTATTTAGGGCGAGGAGAACGATATAACGGTGTTAATTATAATACCTGTTAATTTTATTTAAAACCTGAATATAATATAAATAAATACCGTTTACTTAAAAACATGGAAAATACGGAATTCATTTTATTTAACGATAACGGATATACGATTTACTTAAAAACACCTAATAATCGAATTACGTTAGGTATAATACAATTTCCCCAGGTCCTTAAAAGCCAAGCTATCGATTAGCAAATTCCGATTTGGAAGAAAATCTTAAAATAGATTTATAATTTACCGGGCTTTCCTAGTTACTTTAAGGAAGAAATGCGATACTTTAATCGGCGAGACGATATTTATAAAGGTAAGGAGTTGCCTAAAACTAATTCGGATAATACCCCGATTATTCCTATTGATTTTCAAAAACTTATACAGATTTTAAAGTTGTCCCGACAGGATTTTACCATTAATTAAAACCGTATAATTAAAATTAATATAACTTATTTTGTTAGAAAAAACGGAAAGCCGTTTTATAAAAAAGCACCTTTACGTAATTAATTATAAAATAACCCTGTCGAAAACAAAGGTACCTAATATTTGGAAAAAGTCCGTACCCTGGAGGTCGACGACTTTAATCAGCCTGCCATATTTACCAACGTCATAATGGTTAAACGTATTAAAAAGGGGAAAAAAAAGTTTAATAACGGAACGAAAAAAAACAAAACCGATAATAATAATTTAATATACGACGGACCTTTATTTTATAATATCGAACTAACTATCTAAGCAAATAACGTTATTTAAACGAATAATACGACCTAAATACCTATTATTATTGAAGTAAATAATATTATCCAGACCGATAACGCTTTTAACTATGGAAACCTAATTAATAAACATATTATTAAGTTTTAAGAAAAGAAGATCCGTAAAAACTTTAAAAAAAAGTTCGAAATTACCTAATCGGAATTAATAAAAGTTTATCCAGATTTCGGCAAAGCTTTTAAAAATTTCATGGTTATTAAAACTTTAAAAGCACTTAATCGCAAAAGTAAAAAAACGATTAAAATAACCGAAGGTAAAATAAAAGGATCCGAATTTCTAAAAACAAAAAAGATCCCCAGGATTTTAACCATAAATATCGGGTATAAACTAAAAACTTAGCAAAAAGTAAAGATCTTATCGGTATAATAATATAACCCGGCTAAATATATTACCCCGTTATTTAAACTTATAGTTAAAATAGGTCATAAAGGCGGCGAAAACCTGATTAATGGAATTATCGATATAGGAGCCGAATTAAACGTTATTATCGCCTTATACGTTAAGCGATATAAACTAATAATGTAATAAATATAAATATTATTTATGGGCTTTAATTCGCAAAAAAGGACTTTATTCGAAAATATTATTAAGGTACTTATTTAATTAGCTGGCCGATTAATTACTATCCTTATATTTATCATTAACGATTATTTCGTTATATAGCCGCTAATACTTAAACTTAACTTTATAACCAAATCAAAGATAATACTTAATATAAACCCGGAAATAATAAAAAGAACCTTAAAATTTAATCCGACAAAGATTATTATCCCGTTAATCCCAGCTGGAAAGGTTATTCACAATATCCGCGTTAAAGAAAAACCAGAAAAAAAAGAACCGATAAACCTATAAACGGCTTTATTAGTAAAAGCAAGCCTATAAGCAAAAAGACAAATAAATACATTACGGGCCCGTATATCTTTTTAATTAATAACACCTATATTAATTAGAACCCGATAATTATTTAAGAAGCCCTAAGAAATAAATTGGAACTTGGAAATACGGTACTAAAACAATTTAGCAATAAAAAACTTACATACGCCTTATACGAAATTTTATAAAAAAAGATGCGAAAAAGAAATTAACAAGAACCATACCGTATAAATTACTACGATATATAAGCCGAAATAAAAAAAGGTAGTTCCTATCGATAATATACCACCCGATAAATTAATACCTTTTGGAAACCCAGATTAAAAGGCTAAAAAGCTTAAAAAGATTTAGCAAGCTATTAATCAAAACGAAAAAAAAACCTAATAAACCTGGTACTTTATTAACTGCTTTATTCCTTAAATTTATTACCATACCGTAAGGAACCCGATTTATAAAAAAAAAAAAGGCCGACGTTATTTTTAATTAATTAAGCGATAAGTTTACCCGTACGGAAAAAGCCTTTTTTAAAAAGATATTATTCCGCAAAAAGGTTACCTTGGCCTAAAATTCGCAAAAATATGGCAAAATTAAATCTAATATCGTACCAGATTATAAGATCCGAACAATCCCTTATAAGGCGTAGCAAACCAAAAATATAATTATGCCGGCTAACTTTAAAAACAAACTAATCGAGGTATTGCGAATACGAATACAAAAAGGAATATTCGAACAGTTTTATATTACGTATAAAAACGCTTAATTCTTTATGCAAGAAAAGGATGGTAAATTACGATTAATGAATTTTGCGATAAAACTAAATATTATTATCTTACGAAACGCCTTTATGTTAAAAAATTAGGACGAATTTTCCGCGGACTTTATTATATGCTTTTTAATTATTTCAGTGGATTTTTTTTAGGTTACGATTAAATTATATTAACCCCGGTTAGCAAAGATTTAACCATTTTCGCGATATTTTTAGGATTACTTAAGTATATTAATATACCTATAAGGTTTATCAATTTTATGGTTTACTTTTATCGTATGGTCGGGAGGACTTTGGACGATTTAATACCTGATATAGTTTGCCTATTTGTCGACGACGTTGGAATTAAAGGCCTAAGGATAAGATACAATAACGAACAGATTTTTCCACGGATTCGGCGATTTGTTTATAAGCATATCGTTAACATTAATAAAACCTTACTTAATTATAAGTTTATTAATATTTCGATTAATATGAAAAAGTTTTAATGGTACTAGAAAACCATAGTTATAATCGGATTTTTTTATGGAATAAATAGTCGCTACCTAGATATAGCTAAGGTGAAAAAGATCTTAAAAATTTAGCCTTATAAAAACGTTTCGGAGGTTAAAGCTTTCTTGGGTATTATAATTTATTATCGGATTTTTATTACGTATTTTATTATAAAGGTCGAACTTTTTATAAAACTATTCCGGAAGAATTAACCTTTCGTTTAAAGTTTTAATTAAGATAAAACGATAAAAAGCGTTAAGAAAGTAATTACGATAACCCTGACCTTAATTATTTTGGATTATAACCTTATAATAGGAAAAATTATTATAAGGATAAATACGAATAAGTAAGGCTTTAAAGGCACTTTCGGATAAATAATTAATAAAATCGAATATTTTAGGAATTTTAAAAATGGTATTTAAAAAGGCGTTAAATTAAATTACGACGTTAGTAAGCTGGAATATCGAATTGTTTTTAAAATTTTAAGGAGATTCCGAAACCATATTTATAAAGTTCGATTTATATTAAAAACCGATATTAAGGTATTAATAGCTTAAATTAATAACTTGATAAATTCCTTATTAAGAGCACTTTTTACCAGTTAGGTTATATAAATAGAATTGTTCGATTTCGAAATTAAGCATATTTTTGATAAAAAGAATATAGCCGCCGATGGATTATCGAAAAGGTTATTTAAAACCTTTAACGTATTAAACGATTAATTAAAAAAAAAGTCGATAATTTTATTAATATTTAGTTAAACGTTATTTAGTTTAATCTTATTTTAATTAATATAGTTATGATATTTATTACGACTAATTAAAAGCAAGGACTTTTATTAAAAATTAGTTTAAAAAGTTATAAAAGTATACGAAATTCCTAATAATATTGGATCTTTTTAATCGATTACGAAACGTTCCGAAAAGAAAAAAAACGGCTTTTAAAGCCGAAGTTTTAAATTATTTTGTTTAGGACGGAATTTTCTGGCGTAAAGTAAATAAGCGATATGGTACCCGTAAGGTGGTTAATAATTAACAAAAGTAATACGCGGTAATTAGGTAATGTTATAAGAATTGCGGCTATAAAGAACGAAATTCGACCTATTGGCGCATAATAGCTTCTTATTATTAAGATAAAATATATGGACAAATTTAAAAAGCGGTATTTACGTATCCGAAATGCCAAAAAGTTGTTAATTAACGTTACGAAAAAGACCACGGCTTTTTTTAGCCTATTAATATAATTATTATCTAAATAATTAATATGTAATTTATGCCCAGTAATAACGGTTATAAGGTTATTATCGAAGCTAAATGTATATTATTTAGTTATTTGAAAATTAAGGTTTTACGTTTAGTTATATTAATTACGATTAAAACTTTTTAAACGAATATATCTTTTATCGATATGGTATTCCGATTAAGATTAAAATAAATAAAATCTTTAAGAATAAGGGCGAAATTATTAAAGCTTATAATGCTTTTGGAATTTAAAAAAAGGTTGGAGCTGCGTATGCTGCCTGGCGATAAGGTTTAGTTAAAAAAGAATATGTTCCGATTGCTAAAGGTTTAATGAAAGCGATAAATGGTATTGGTAAAAGATGGGTTAAGTTCTTGCCGAAAATGATTTTCGCCGACAACATAACCGTTAAAAGTTATGGTTTTAATCCTTACGAATTGCTATACGGTTAAAAAGCAATCCTATTAATCGAGATAATGCTACCGATTTAACGTATTATAAATTAAGATTTTGATATTTTAAAGGAAGATTTGATTATATAAAGAATTCGATTATTAAAAAAAAAGGCCGAGGATATAATTAAAGTTACTAAAGTAATTAATAATTAAAGACGTAAAGTTATTAAATTTATAAACGAAAAAGATAAAATTAAAATTAAAAATAGATTTTTATAAATAAATAACTTAATATTTCCATACGATATACCAAAATATATTAATATATTTAAGGATATAAAATTAAAGTACCGTTAGATTGGACCGTATTTAATTAGTAAGATTAGTAATTAAGGTACTTATTATTTAAAAGAAATTAATGGAATAAAGTTGTAAGGAATTTTCTTTATTAATAAATTAAAGTAATTTGTAAAGGATAAAAAAGGATATTAAAAGCCGATAGATTTACATAAAAACGATTAAACAAAGTTATTACCCGATTAACCAGAAGATGTTATGTTAGATATTTTAAATGTTACGGAAATCGAGCTACTTAAAAATTAGTAGCCTAGAATTTTAAAGCTTATAAGAATTAATATTAAGATTTAAATACCTAGTGGTCGGTTAGAAGGTTACGTAATTGTAAACGATAATAAGATACCCGAAACGAATCGATTAAACGAACGGAAAAAATTAACGCGATTAATTAAAAGAAATTAAAAATAAAAAGTTTTTTTTCGGTTTTTTATTATTTTACTTACGATTGTTTTATATAACGCCCATATTTTTTTATAATTAATTAATATTTCCAAACTTGAAAAACCGGGTTTTTATTAAATACCGAAGATTAAAAATATGTTTTTTAATTATTAAACGAAAACGGCTTTTATAGAATACCTTAATAACTGGATAAACCTTTAAATGGATATCTTTTTTAATTTAAAGAGATCGCGAGTATTTAGCCTTTAAATAATCGAATTGATTATTCCGGAATGTATATTTATAACTTTCGATAAATCCGATATAGTTACTGCAAAACTTTTTATGAAATTCGGGAATTAATTAATACTTAAAAAATGGGAATATATTATATTAATTAGGTTGCTTAAAAC
This sequence comes from Monosporascus ibericus, assembly GCA_004154915.1. Lineage (NCBI taxonomy): Eukaryota > Fungi > Ascomycota > Sordariomycetes > Xylariales > Monosporascus > Monosporascus ibericus. The sequence continues at coordinate 30,609 of QJNU01000050.1, forward strand.
CGTTATGTCGTTATTCGCATAGTTTATATGGAATTAGGTTGGGCATTTTAAATATTTAAATAAATAAGTTAATAATATACCGAGGATTTTTAGATAACAAGTTTATAAATAAGCTTATAGGTTCACCCCGAATGATTTTGACGTATACAGGATGCGATGGAGGTTTTCTTCCTTAATTAGCTAGTATAATAATAATATTGGATTACGTACCCGTTATAACCTAAAATATTTCCCTAATAATTCGCCATTTATAGTACCGACCTTTAATAGGGTTACCGATAATACTGATTAATATGGTTCCGAATATTTATATTTAATTAGTATTATTTTTTTAAAATAGGTATTAAATAAAAATAATATATATTTTAAAATGTTTTATTATTATACGTTCGATACGGTTATAATTATTCCAGAACTTGGTTATTACGTCCTTATCGTTAAGCTTGATTTTAGGAAGTTGGGATAAACTTAAATTAAAGAATGGGCTGGGTACCTGATTAATAATCCGAAGTTTTGCTGGAATTAACGAAATTAAAGACGAAATTATAATACGAAGTTAAGGATTAATAGGTATATAAGGAATTAAGGATATTAACCTGCGATTAATTAATCGTTAATTAATAATATTTATAAATAAATCCGGTTTTAAAGTTGGTAATTTGATTAATAACATGATATTTGATGGTAATAAGTACGGTATCTTTAATAATGGATTATTTATAACAAAAGTTTTAAAAGGTAAAGAATCCTAAAAAACCGTAGCATTACGGTACCTATATTAAAAGGTAGGAGCCAAGTTATGGATAGGCGTTTAACGGTATATGGGATTTTAAGGCTTGCGAATATTATTAAAGTTATATAAAGGTTTAATAACTTGATTAATATTTAAAGCCTTATTAACATGTTTGGTTAAAAGTTTAAAAAATAATAATAAATTCGAAGTTATTAAATTTATATAACAAATAACGGAAATTTTATCGAAATTACGAAAATTCCGATTAATACGGAAAAAAATAGGTTAAACATTATTAAATTATTTATTACCTGGACCGGGTAACTTTTTAATAAACGATTTTTTTATTAAATTAATTAATTCGCCAAAATTTATATTTTTACGAGAACTTAAGGTGCTATAAAGATTTAACGATTAACGGAAACTTATAATAATAATATTAATTAAATACTTTAGGAATAAATCAATAAGTATTAAAGTTTTATGTTATTTGGAAAATATAGTTAGGAAAAAGAAGTTAATATAATAATAAAGAAAAAAGAAATATAAATGCAAATAATTGATTAAAGTACGTAACGGCGACGACATTTTCCTATATAATATCAGACGGAATTTTCTGGTATTTTTTCGGCGTATACCTTTTTTAATTAAAAGATTAATACATTAATCCCGTCGTATTTGATTAGTTTTATACATAAGTTATTATTAATTTTTAACGATTTCCTGTATTTATATAATTTTAACCTTAATATTTTGATATTTACATATTTATATATTTAAATATATATATATATATATTTATATATTACCCATATTTTTAATTATCGTTTAAATTTTCAAGTTATAAATTATTATTATTTTCGTATCTTAATATTTAATCTGTTTATTTATAGTTATTATGTTATTATTTAAGAAGCATATTAGCTAAAATAAGATGGGAACTTTAAGAAATTAAATACGTTAGATTCCGGAAAATTCGCCTAGATCGTTAATATACCAATATGGGCAAAAGATAATATAATGCAGTTATTTTGTAAGATATATAATAAGAGTTTTATTTCTTATCTTGTTTAATAAGTTACCCCGAAAGTCCGTTTTAATCCAGTTATTTTTATCTATCTGTTTAATTAAAACGGTAAACGTTTATGGAAAGATATTACCTTATTTCCTTATTGGACCAGTAAAGAATGGTATAATTCCGTAGCAGCTTTTTTATAGCAAATACTTATAATCTTAATAAATTGTATTTACTTACGTTATTAACATATTATTGCCTTTATATAATTAATCGCCTTAAATATACCCTAAAGTATTTTAGCCGTTATTGTTAAAGCCAGTAAAATAATTTTTAACGATTAAGCCCGATATATCCTTAGCGAGGTTATGGAATTAATTAAAATTTTAAACCCAGAATATATCTGATTTATTACCTATATTAAACTTTAAACTGGTAAGGAATTTAAAGGTTATTAAGTTAATATGTTATATATCCGATTAAAACGTTAAATGTTAATATTTGATATTTATTTTACGGTTAACCGTATTTAGTTGTTATTATAATTATACCAAAAGGCCTAAATAAAGTTAAAATTTAACAATCCTTTTACCCGTATAACGATCGTAAGGATATTTATTTAGGTTAGATATTATACTTACGGTTTATAAACAGTTTATATATTTTATATTATTACGCGTAATCTTTTAAAACGGGAAGATAATAACTTAAACGAACCGATTAAATAGGGCGAGATTATTATGTAATTTAAAATAACTAATATAATTAAAGGGTACCTAAATTTAAAACTAAATAATACTGATATTAAAAGGCTTATAAGATTATGGCCTGGAAGATCTTTATTTTTATTATCAAAAAAGGAAGTCGACGATCCAAAAAAGGCCAATAATCCGGAGTCCGATTAATTACCTTATTTTATGGAAGGTAAACGATTACGACCGATAAAGAAACTAATTAAAAGAATTAGTAACCCGTTAACTAAAATATTAACTATCAAGCTTTTTACCCCTTAACCTTATATACCTACTGATTAGCTAGGATAAGCTTTTAAAGCATTTATGCTTTCTTTTTTTATTCCGCAAATTACCTAGTCCGATCCGGTCTTTAAAAGGTTATTATTTAAGCCGAAATACAGATTACGATTACCTTTTAATAATTAAAAAGTTCGAATAATAACAAAAGGTTCGTATAATATACCGTATAGATAATTAAAAAATATATACTAAATTATGGAAAAACGACCTAAATTATATTTTATAAGGTTAACCTGATTAACCTAAATATAAGAATTTGATCGAGAAAAAGGTAAAGCAGGACAAAGCTTAAAAGAACAAAAAAAAAGTTAAATAACGGGATGAACTAACGAAACGTTAAAAACGAAATTCTAAGTTAAAGAAAGTGAAAAGTAAGCCGGGTAAACGCTAACTAAATTAATTAATATATTTTAAACATATTTTTTTACTTATAACGTTAAAAGTTAGCTATGTCGGCATTTATTTTTTAAAATAAATCGAGGACGATTTTATTTCGAAAAAGGAAAGTTAAAATGGTACAGGGTGCAAAACCGGGTATATGGCTTTACCGATCAATTAATCATTACCAGTTATGTATTTCTAAAAGTTTATTTTTCGCTGGGCGTAACCCGAAAAAGAGGAGATACTTATTATCGCTTCATACATGGATTTAACATTACATAATACAGTTTGCGTTACCTTCATTATCTCTTGAACCGCGGGCTCAATCGTGACACTCTCATCAAATATGCACTGATCAGGACCAAATCACCCCGTCCCAATTCAATATTAATTAATCAACCATTGTTAAAACGCCAGAAGTTATATATTAATATTAATAATAACGACACTACTGTTAACGTCCGTAAATATCTAATATAGACTTAAGAATTAAAATCGTTTTAAAGGCGAATTTTAATTTAAAATCTACGCGGCTAATATTTGGCCTTATATCGATGTTGATTAGGATAATCCTTAACATAAAAAACCTATAAATTTCGATTTAACCACTTATTTAAAAGAACGATGTCGTTAAGCGACGTAAGCGGTTAATTTATCTTTCGAAAAGATTATATCTGTTAAAAACGTTAATCGAACGGGCTATGCGATAAAGACCTTTAAAATGCTTTTCGAAAACAGATAAATTTATATTTAAAGTTTCGCGATATATATTACCGAAACTCGCAGGTACCTAAATGTTAATAAAACAAATTAACGATTTTACGAAATAGGTTTTAAAACTTATATTTTTAACGATTAAGGAAATAAATTTCTTTCAAGGAAACATTTATGAAAGTAATACGGTAAATTAGCTAAATTAAGTAAATTATACGATAATGAGTTATTAGTTTATAGTAAATGAAAATATCGCGAAAGGTTATAATGAACCTTAAGGCTAATAAAAAGGTTAAACGAATAAATTATAAAATAAAAAAATGTTACAATTTCAGAATAACGACATAATATCTTAAAAACGAAAATAACGACTATATAAGTAAATAATTTATATATAATATTAATTCCTATTATTAAGACATAAACGATAACTTTTTAAAAAGTAAAAAGCGTAAAAATCGAAAATAGAACGTTAAATTATTAAAATATAACGTAATTACCGTTTATATTACGGAATATTAAAACAGCATTTTTAACGTTTTATAAAGCTTTTATAAACTTGGTTACTTGAAACGATCTTAATTAGGAAAACTTTAAAAATATTAAATTCTACGTATAAAAAAGGACCGTAAAACGTAAATGAAAACAAGGTAACTGTAAAAGTTTATATTAAGACCGAAATATTAACAAACGAAAATGCGAAAAGTTAGATATTTAAAATATATGTTATAAGGTTTATTTAAACTTTTGTTATAAAGTGTCTTCATAATTCTATGCGTTTTTAAATAAGACTTTAATCAACCTTTACGTTAATAACGAATTAATAAAGTTGATTCTTTAAGTATTTAATTTGAATTAATCCTTAATGAAAAGAATTAATCGCTCATTAAAAGATATAAAAGGTTATTAAGGAAAATGAATTAACTTTTAAAGAAATAAAATAAATCCTAGCGTCCTTTTTAATAATTAATTAATGCGCCGCTATAAGTATTTCGTTTTACCTCTTACAACCTTTATTTATTTTAAACTTAAAGTTTACGATACATACCTTTAACCTTACTAATAGGTATTTAAATAATACAATAACGATCGAAAATAACGGAATATCCGTAAGAAATAACTTTGTATCAATTAGAAATTACGAAGAAAATAAATATATCATTTTAAAGCTTTAAAGGCCTAAAGGCGTAACGCTTATATAACGTTACCTATTGTAAAAACTTCGTATATAACTTAATATCTTTCTAACAGTTCCGAAAAAAGAAGTATTAATAAAATAACTCAAAAGTTAATATTTCTAGAGGAAATAAATATAATTAAGCAATTGTTATATTAATAAATGGATTTAATTAATTCGTTATTGAAAATATTAACGTAATAATTATTTATATAATTTTTAAAACTTATAAGCGAAATATTAATTCGTAAATAACGAAATCGTTACGAATCGGTAACGGTATTATATAGTACTTACTATTAACATACTTAAAACTCGAAATAGTCGTGTAATTATAATCTTATATTGAAGAAATCCGATTAAAGAGTGTTATAATAATCGCATATTAAGCGTATAATAACGTAAACATAAAAGATTAATACGAACTTCAAAAAGGAACATCCTCATTAAAATAAAAAATCGCCGTTAACTTTGCTAATTTCGAAAAAAAGATATTAGAAAATATAAATACGTTATATTCGCAACCGACAAGTATTTAGGTTTTATTTAAAATAATTACTTTAAAAACCGAAAATAAGATATATTAATTATAACGTTTCGATTCTTTTTTTTTTTTTTTTAGAAATCTTAAAAAATCAAAATGTAGCTGTTTGGAGGTAATCGAAAACGATCATGAAATTTTCAAAAATTACTTACTTTAAAATATATTTTACTCGCTTTCATTTAATATTAAATTTAAACATTTAACATTACATACCCAGGCCTAAAACGAAGGTTCGAAACGGTTTAAGAATATAATTAAGAATAATTATAACACGAAATAATGTTAGGTCACATACGTCTTTAATTATATACATCTTTAAAATAATAATTTATTTATATAACCGTACGTTTAAATACGCTTTGTTTTACCAAATTCTATATAAGCTTTACTATATTTACTAGACGTATATAGATAACGTGACAATATTTAATCTAAAACCTTAACAGGCTTACTTTTAAGTTCAAAACTACAAGGCCTACATTATAACGATTACTGCCATGAAGAATAAAAGTTTTAAAATTTAAAGTCTAAAATATAAATAAGCTTTTTCGTTAATTAAAAATTAATAAATATTTGCGAAATATAAAACCCGTTAATTAATAAAGTTATTATTATTCGAAACGTTTAATTTAACGAAAAACGCTACCTTTTTAAGTAATATTAAAGATTTAAAACATAGTTTTTTATATGTTACGGAAAAGAAATTATAAAAACTATTTCGATAAATGAAAAATACTTAATTAAATTAATAATGACTTAATACATATATAAAACAAAAACTAAGACTTAAAGGAAACAATTTAATTACCGGTTAAACAAAAAAGATAGCTTTAAAATAACATAAATATTAATAACGTACGGGATAAGGAATTATAAACCTATTCGTATAAAACTAATTACCTTTATGTTATGACTTAGCAAGCCTTGGCCGCTGCACAAACGGTCGAATCTCCGGGACTGGACCCAGCACAAGCCAAGAAATCACGTAACTGGCTTAAAGGTCTCAATATGCCAAGCACCTGAAGCTCTTAAAGCCGTTACAAGAACTTAAAGGCCTTAACGGGCTTTGGGGTTTAAGCCGCTTAAGCACTTTAAGCCAAAATAAGGATATATACGCTTATTACCTTTCATAACTTAAATAAATTCCCAGCTTATAATATAACTTTATTACTTAAATTATTTTAATAATTTGTTATTTTTAAACGTAACTATTATTTGTCTTATTATTCAGTCTTTTACGATATTATTATTAATATAAACCGTATGACTATTTTCAATAATTAATTAAACCCCTTAACCTTCCTACGTTATAAGCTTTTATTTAAAAATGCCGTCAAACTTTCAGCAATATTCCGACATTATCGTTACCAACTAATTTACAACTAAAAAGCCCACCTTTAAAAATGTAAAAAACGCTAAATTCGCTATAATATAAAAGTTTCAAGAACTTAAGAAAGCTAAGGAGCAACTCGAAAATTAAGTTAAGGCATAACTTATTACGGAACTTAAACAAAAAATTAAAAGCCTAAAACCTTTCGATAATACCGGAAATATAAAGGTTTTATTAACTTAAACTAAATCGTACCTTTATTTTTACCGGAACTCCTTAATCAATAAAGCCGACAAAATTATTACTATTACCGAAAACCTTAAGGGAAACGCCTTAAAATAGTTCGAACCTACTTTACGGAGTTACGTGGAAAATATAAAAACGACCGAAAAAAAGATATTAACAAATTATTCGAATATTATACCAACTTCGAATAGAAAGTCCGAAACATAAACGGAAACCTTAACGAAAAACGAAAAGCCGGATGAAACATCTTTTAACTTACTTAAAAAACCCCGCATTAAGATACGTTATATTATTCAAGCAAACCTTATCGCGTACCGGATAAACTAACGACGAAATTATAATAAATACCCTTTATAAAAATTTAAAAGAAACCGGTAAGGACGAAATAATTAGTATTAAAAGATTACTTACCTTCGACGAATATATTAATAAAACAATCAAAATAAATAACTCATAATATAAACGTCGGCTAAAAAAAAGGATATTACTTCCCCAAACCCGGATATTCGAAAAGCGACTATTAAAAAAGAAGTACGCCTTCCACTTCCCATAAAACGATATCAAAACCCATAAACCTAAAAGGAGTGTAATAACGTAACCTTCGCATTATTAAATATTTGAATTATAATAAGATAAAACATAAGGCTTACTAATATAAAGCACCTTAGAAACTACGATAAAATATTTAAATACCGGTTTTTTAAAAGCCTCTACGAAATAATAAAGGTTATAATAATAAATTAATTAATAGAATTAAAATTAGTAACGACCACAACCTTTTTAAGAAAATATAACAAGGATTATAAAAAGCAAAAAAACTATCTTAAATAATTATTTAAAAATAAGGAACTTTTATTACAAAATTTACAGTAACACTATAATTAAAAAACAATAAATAAAAAAGGTTTATAAAGAATAAGTTAGTTTCTCGTTCTCAGAAGAAACGGCAATAACGGTACCAATAATTAAAACTAAACGTATAAATTAAGAAATACTAAGATTAAAACAATAACCTGTTATTAGGACAGCCGGACCGATACGGAAACCTTTATGCTATTCAATACAAACGCGCCTATTATGTTAAACATATAAAAAAATAACGAGATATCGAAAAAAAGGCTTACATTGAAATATAATTAAAAGTTCAATGTCGATAATTAAATCGGAAAGAATCCTAAGGATTCACGATAATACAAACACCTAAAAATATAAGCTTCGGAAAACATTATTAATATTATTGCGGCAGTAACAAATTAACTTGAAAAAAGACTTACCTTAATAAAAACCTTATATGTTATTTCGAATAATACGACCATAAAATAAAGAAAATAAGTTTATTAAATTATTATAAAAGCATTTTTGGAAATAACTAATATTTTAAAGTTCCGTTTAACCTCTATAAACGACCCGAATAAATAACGAAAAATTAAAAACGAAAAAGAAAAAGACAAAAGCGAAATATAAGGTAATACGATGCTTAGATTTAAATACGACAAAAGAAAATGAAAAACCCTAAATTAAAATATATTAATAAAGAGAATTTTCAGATATAAATCCTTGCATTCGAAGTTCCTATACAGCGATAGAAAAAATTAATTAAAACAATTATATACCCTTAACTAATAGAACTAAGAGCGTATTAAGGGGTTAAAAGGTAAATTAAAAATAAACGTTACTTATAGGAAAGCTGTAAAATAGTAAAACTTAAAAAAAGCTAGTAAAAGCTTTTTAAAAAAGGTTTAAACGTAACGATAAAAGCTAAAAACGATTTTAATACTGTATAAGTAAAAATTAAAATATATTAAGTTCCTGCATATATGGATTACGGAATAACAAATAGTAATTATTTTACGCCGGGTATAATTAACCAGCTTCGACTATTATAAAAGGAAAAGATAAAACCTTACATCGCCGATAACGCAAAAAAGTTAAGTATTTACTTACGATAACGGAAAAATCACCCTCGAAATTAATTACCTTAAAGTTTTCGTTTACGCACGAAACCAAGTAATAAACTTTGATATCGTTCTGATAAAAACTTACGACATAATCGTTAGAAAACCATAGCTGTATTAATATAACTCTTTAATTAATTAAACAACTAACTAAATAAAGTTCGCTTTATATCCGTTCGATAAAGAAAGCAAAAGAAAAAAAGATCTTAATATTCGATCGAATATAATAACGAATATAAGCATAGAAATACGATAAAAACATGTTTACCTACAAAAGCAAAATATATAAAAAAAAACAAAGGTATTATAGAAAAATACAACGCATTATTCTTACCATCAAAATAAAGTTATGAAAAAATAAAGGATCATCTATAGCATTAACCCCTGAAACTAAAGACCATAGGCCAACGTGCTATTATAATACCATAAATATAGACTATTATTACGAAAGAAATTCAAAACGAAATTATTAAAGTATAACGAATAAAACCATAAAATAATTTTTAAAAAGTGAATATCGACAAAACTGTTATCCGATTGATAACCTTAACAAAACAAAATTATAAGTATTACGTTAATACCTTAAAAAGAAGCTTTAAAAAGATTATATACGACGTTTTAATTTATTAACCGGATACCCTATATTTTTCGTACCCAGAAAACCGGAAAATTACTCCTGGTTATTAAATATAAGTAACTAAACTATATTATGGTTAAAATAAAATATTACTACCCTTAATTAATAAAACAAAGGACGGTTTCCAAAAAAGTGAATTAATTATAAGCTTAAATCTTAGAAAGAAAATATAATCAAAGCCGTATCAAGCTAGGACACGAATGGAAAACAATTTTTAAAACGAAATACGAATTCTTCGAATACTTCGTTATACCTTTCGGACTTACGAACGCATTAACAACCTGTAAACAAATAATTAATAACGTACTTAGAAAGTACTTAAATATCTTCGTTATTTGTTACCTCGATGACATTCTCATTTATTCGAGAAATAAAAAGGAATATATAAAATACGTTCATATAATTTTCCAAGCCTTATAAAACGCCAACCTATTAATTCATACAGAGAGAAATTAATTTTATGGGTAAAAAGTAAAGTTTCTAAAATACATTATCATCCCAAAATGCATCAAAATAAACCGCAAAAAGATCGCTGTAATACGAAAATAAAAAACGCCCATTATAATTAAACAAATATAACCCTTCTTTAAATATACAAACTATTATAAAAGGTTTATTCGAAATTTTAATAAAGTAATTACCTTATTATTTAACTTAACAAAAAAGGTTTTAAACGATAAAAATAAAAACCGCTTTTTAAAAAATTAAAGACGTAATTACCAGAAAACCAATATTAATTATATACAACCCAAACCGCCTAATTAAACTTAAAACCGACGCTTCGAATTACGCTCTCAGCGCAATAACCGGATACCGCGATAATTAAAATAACCTATACCCTATCGACTTTTATTTTTATAAATTAAAAAGAATAAAATTAAATTACGCCATTCCCGATAAAAAGTTTATGGCCATTATTAAAACCTTCCGAAAATTCAAATACTACCTTAAAGAAAGCCTTTACTAAGTTAAAATATATACCGATTATAAAGATCTTAGCCGCTTTACTACTAACGTCCTAGATAAGTGAGCTGGACAGATAAGTAAGCTGGACACTTTTTGGCACGCTGTAACAACAAATCTAAATTAAACAACTATAACGCCATTAAATCAATTCAAATTAATCGGATTCTTCTTCGCTAAACGTATTTACAGCTTTTTTATAAGTACACGCATTATGTCCGGGCTTGCCGCAAACGCCATACCTCCGTTCCTTTATTTCAACCCTTTTGCGACGATTACCTTCAGCCGTTATTGGCTGCATTTTTCCATTACCTTTTTCTTTTACGGCCAGAAAAGCTTGTCCTTTTTGTATAGTAAGTGTCCCTCCTTCTTGAAAATGTTTATTTTTGGTTTTTCGACGTTTGTTAAAAAGATGGTTGGTTTCGCGTAATTTAGTTATTTCTTTTTTAAGAAGAACGTTTTCGTGCAAAAGTATTAAGTTACTTTTTGTTAAAAAATTAACCGAATTAATTAATTTTGTTGGCGAGCTTTCTTGGTAATTCCTGATTTTTTTTTGTAAGTAACGCCCTTATCTTTTTATTTTTTAAATATTTCGAGGGGTTTTCGTAAAAGGGAAACGTATGGAACCGAAGGAAATAAATGGGGAAACGGTTGGCGTAGGTATAATTAAAGGAATTTTTAATTCGGATAAAACGTTATTAGGATCGAATAAAATAAACCCAGCTTTTGCGAATCCAGCTTTAATATTATCGGACGTCATAGCGGCTTTAAACGCGTTATAAAAACCGGCAAGAAAATTTTTTTTCGCGATGTAAGTATGGTAACGTCGCATTAAATTCTCGATATAAAACGTATACGTACGTTTTAAAACGGAAAAGCAAAATACGTTAAAAAATTAAAGCCGATAAAAAGAATAAAAGGGTATACAAAACGTAATAATACCGTTATTCGCGTAATATTCTTTAAATTTTATCGAATAGTAGCTTTTGTAACCGTCGAAGATAAAAAGGCGTTTCGTTTTTTTCGTACGTATTTAAGTATATTTATCAAAATGTTAAATCCATTTTAAACCTAATTCGTTTATTATCCAGTTATTATAATTAATACCGACTTTTTAATCGGTTAATAATAAATTATTACGATATTAGGAATTAAGGTAAATTTTTTCCGCCAAAATAATAAATAACGGGATAGTCTAATTTTACGAATTAATAACTTATATAACTATAACCCATTCCCGATTACCTTATTACGCCTATTTAAGTTTTTTACGTTTTTCGGCATTTATAATTACCATACCGCATGTTATTAAAAATCCTATTAAAAAGCCCGTTTCGTCGAAGTTATAAATATCCTTTTTTATAATGCCATATTTTGCGATTATAACCCGAACCAGCTTAAATTACTTACGAAATACCTTTAAATTTTCGCATAATATCTTTTAATAATTAATTTTCCGATTTAAACGCGTTTAGAATTTTTGTTATCGTCGTACAAAGTTCGACGCCTATTTTATTCCGATACGCCCCGTAACGTATTAGGTTAGGAATAAATTTGTTATATTTTTAACGTATTAAAGCCGGATAGGAAACGCTCGCGTATTAAAATTAAGGATACGGTCGACAATCGATTACTCTTCGGTCGGCGTTAATTTTCGTAAAAGAAAGATAATATCGGCTCGGGCGCGTTTGCCGTTAAATCGCGTTTTTAAGGTAAAATATGAAACGTTATAAATAAAACTAAGCTTTTTATAATTAAGTTTCGGGTTGTTTTTTTTAGCCTAAACAGTTAAGTTCATTTTCGATTTTTTTGTTAGTCGTTCCATATTATGGTTGTTAAAAAATAGGTAATTAAAGTAAGATGGTTAAATTATTAAAAAAAGTGTCCAGCTTACTTGTCTGTCCAGCTTACTTATCTGGGACGTTACCAGAAAACTTACAGAACGATAATTACGTTACGCCGAAAAATTGACAAAATATAACTTTATTATTATTTACTAAAAGAAATCGAAAAACGGTAGAGTAAACCCATTTAATCGAAAGCCAGACTTCGAAAGAAAATTAAAATTAACTATCAAATCTTTGATACCACGCTAAAAAAATATCTGCAACCAAAACAAATAATGACAATCAAAACAATACCCCCTAACCTGTATCAGAAAATGGAGAAATATAACGATAACTTACCAAGGACCAAAAAATGGAAAAAACATTAATTCCAGACAAATATCAGGAAATATTAATACGAAACATATACGAATATCAGCTATATAAATACCTAGAAATCTACAAAACCTTGAAACGATAATAACGCATTTATCGCTTTTTTAAAATAGAATTAATAATAAAGAAGATACGATAATAATATTATATATACAACAAAGCGAAAACACGACGACATAAGCCATACGGAAAACTATAACTACTATCAATCGCAAAACGACTATAAAATTCAATTACTTTTAACTTTATTACTAAACGTTCAATATTAAAAGGCCTAGTTACGGATATACATTACGATAACATATTTGTAATCGTTGATCGATTTACTAAATTTTCCTATTTCCTATTATATAATAAGCATATAAATATGAAATAATTAACTGATATCTTTTTAAAACATATTTTAAAAATATACGGATTATTAACGAAAATCATTATAAATTAAAAAACGATATTTACTTTAAATTTTTAGGAAACACTTATGGTACAGCTAAGCCTAAATCATAAATTATCCCGCGTTTTCAGACCTTAAATAAACGGATAAATAAAAAATATTAACCAAATATTAAAAACTTACTTACAATATTATATTAAATACGAACAAAACAATTAAGCTTAAATGCTACCTATCGCCTAATTAACTTATAATACTAATTATTACGAAAATCCTAAAATACTTCCAACAAACGCTAATTTTAACTTTATATTAAAAATTTATAAAAATATACGAAAAAAACTTATTAGCGTTAAAGCAATCCTTATATTAAAACAACTTAAACAACTATACGCAAAAATAAAAACAAAACTCGAATTCGTACATAACTAAATAAAAAAGTATTACAACCAAAAAAGGGTAAAGAAACTAACCTTTTAAAAGGACAAAATGGTCTACCTAACCACTAAAAACATCCAAACCAAACGACTAAACAAAAAACTTAACTTCAAATATATCGGCCCATATAAAATCATTAAAAAGAATCTTAAAAAATAGTTATTACTTAAAGCTACCACCCAAAGTTAAACTTTACCTAATCTTTTACGTTTTCTTATTCAAGTTAACAGTAAATACTATTAAAGTTAATACAGGATATAAAAAAAAGGCAAAAAGAAAAAAGAATTGTACCGACATACGAAGCAAAGAAAGTCCTAAACATACGTAAAGAAAACGGACTTACCCAATATCTAATCAAATAAAAAAAACTACCTAAACTCCGAAAATACTTAAAACCCGCCAAAAATCTTACGAACGCTTAGCTCCTATTAAAAAGCTTTCACTAATAACGACGGATTCGCCTCAATTAACAGCCGACTAATTAATAAGTTTAAACTAACCTAACGTAACCGCGGCAACCGCCGCCTTTAACCGCTTTTGCTCATTTTTTAAACGATTAAATTTTTCCATAACCTCCGCACCTTTAATACCACGACGAAGCATATCGATACCGCGACGACGGAAAAGCCGTCTTTATTTCTGCAAACGGTTAAATTTGGTAGCAGCAGCCCGTAATATCTCTCGAACCTACTTTTTCTTACGCTCTAGACGGTTTTCTTCGTCAAAAAGTTTTTAATATTCCGTTTCCGAAGGCCTAAAAATATTATAAGGATTACCATAACGAACGTACCGCGCGCATTTTACGGAACCACGGGTAACCTTATAATTTATACCCTTCTTTTCATAACGAAAATAAGAAAGCATAATAAAATTAAAACGTTTAATGCGTTTTAAAAAAACGAAAACGTTAATACATTAACGAAAACGACGTTTTTTAATTCGCCCCGATATAATAAGTATCAAAAAAGGAAAGTTACTTACTAAAATTAATTAATACATAAATTAATTTTTAAAGACAAAAATCTTTAAAAAGGAAGAATCGTATTATAACCTAACAAGCCTTAGCTACTGCATAAACGGTCGAATCTTCGGAACTAAATTCACCACAAACTAAGAAATTACGTAACTAGCTTAAAAGTCTTAATACCTCAAGCACCTTAAGCTCCTTAAGCCGTTACAAAAACTTAAAGGCCTTAACGGGCTTAAGGATTTAAGCCGTTTAAATACTTTAAGTTAAGATAAGGATATATACACTTATTACCTCTTATAATTTAGATAAATTACCAGCTTATAATATAACTTGATTACTCAGATTGCCTTTAATAATCTGCTATTACTAAACGTAATTATTGTTTACCTTATTACTTCGTTTCCCACGACATTATTGCCAACGTAAACCGTACGACTAGGTTTAATAGTTGGTTGAACCCCTTAGCCGATACACTTTATACGACCGCTATATTTAAATTATTTTCGTTGCTTAATTTATTACCGTTATTAACGTTTACTTTAATAATTATTACGAATATTACGCCGATCGAAAAACCTAAGATAACTTTAAACTTTTATTATATTATTTAACTTAAAATAACAGTAAAAAACGAAAATACTTTATAAATTATAAATGTAAGTTCCCCGTATATTCCGTACCAAAGTGGTATTATTCGAACCGATTATAAGGTATAAAACGCCGCTTTTAATATAAAACGGTTAACTTACTTTATAAAGATAATCGGTAATCGGCTTATAAATTACGTAACTTTAAAAATGAGTTTTCCAGAAATACGTATTATTCTGATCGAAAAATCTTTGATATACTAAAACTAGAAATATTACCTATATCGCAAAACCGAATACAGAAGCGAAACTTGCTATTACAGCCGCTAAATTATAAAGCATTAAGTATATACGCGTTAAAAAATATATTTCGTAGAACTAAAAAAGTTTACTTACAAATCATAAAAAAAGTATAACTTAAGAGATTATTAATTAATTTACTCCTAGAAAACAAGTTTTCAAATACGTATAAATATACGTTTATAAATTCGATAAATATAATTAACTTTAAAGATATAAGGCCCGTTTCGATATACGAAATTAAAATTAACTTAAAACCGTTTTAAAAAACTTTATATATTTATATAAATTAAAAAGTTAATTTTAAGCTTTAATCGTTATTACGCTTAAGTTTAATTTAAAAGTTAAATAATATAACGCGATAAACGTTTTTATTAATATAAACGTATTTTATAAAATATATATAAAAATACTTTTAATTTAAAAAATATCATATAAATTAAAAACATCGCCTTTATTATAATACAAAGCTGTTATAAAAACGTTAAAAAGAATTAACGTTTAATTCGGTTCCTTATAAGCCTTTTTAATTTTTTCGTTAAAAGTTACTTATTCTCTTTTTCGTAAGCGATAGTATTACGTTGTATTATAAATAAAATTAAAACCTTATTAATTAATATATGTCATAAATCCGGAAACGGTATACTTTTACAAAAAGTAAAAACCTTTAATAATCCTTCGGGGTCCAAATGATTAAACATAAACTTAATAAAACATTTAATTATTTTAATTTAACTTTATATATAAATTAAACATTTTTATTGTTAAAAAAGTTTAAATAATTTTTAAAAAACGTTAATATTTAATGTTGAGTTATTATAGCATCTTAATTTCATTTATTTAAATTTAATTAATAAATATTAAAAAAGGTCAGTTTTATTTTATATATTATAATTAATGTACAATTAAATATATTGTTTATAATATTACGATAAATATACTTTAGTTTAAACCTCGATAAGGTATATTATAATATTATTAATCAAATCATATTATATTTATTTGAAATTAAAACGGTCACGTTATAATTTAATCCCGAAAATTCGTTAATATTTAAAATAACGGTTTTTTCGTAAATAATACGATTAATTGAAAAAGTTTCTAAATCTTCGTTACAAAGTTATTAGGAAAAGTAACAAAGTAAAAGAGAAATAAATAAAATATAATAATTAATTTTATAACTAAAACGGAAAAGTTATTCCTTATTTAAGTTATTAAAAAAACTTTATTTACTTCTCGATTAATTAAGGAATTAAAAATTAACTTTAATGTAAAGCCATTAAATGTATAATACGATAATTAATAAATAATATAGTTTATTAATATTAACATTATCTTATTATAAATAAAATTACGATCCGGAAATATATTTAATTATCAATTATAAGAAATAACAAAGAGGAACTTAATTAAGATAAATTATACACTTACGGTTAATATACTGGTTAATAAATTAATTAACTTCTTATTACGCAAATCCTTTAAATATTTTAAAAAACAATTAAGATTAATAAATATTACAGAAGTTTTCGAACGGCAAAAAAATACCCTGCGAATAATTAAAAAAAAAATTAGCCGATTAAAAGGATTTAATCGCCGGAGGAAAGGCGGAATAGAAAGTTATGGCAGCTAGCAGGGGGTGCGTTAACACCCCAGATACGGAAAGGCTCCCTTAATCGGATGATATATATTCCGTTAGGTTATTTTAGGAGCAGTACGCGTTGCGAGAGCGCACGCAATTAGCCGAATAGAACGACACAACTGATGTCCCCTATATCTGACAGAAGGTTTCTGGACGTGGAAAATTCAAGTTACTTTTCGAAATTCGGTTGCTTGTTGTTGTTATTTGTACCAGACACTGACACCACGCACCGAAGGATTCGCGACCAAAGAAGAAGAATCGTCCGGTTGACCTCCAAAATGTCCTAGCGAAGAGACAGTACGTAATGATGCGTCGTTCAAGACGCAGGAAAACAGCTGTAACTGAGAGATACCAATACCGGAGAATAGTGCTAATAGTGCAATGTATTGTCTTAAACCATTGGAGCTAAACCGACCTAATAGACATAGACTTAGCTAGGTCTAACATGCACACGCTTGTGTCGAGGCGCCCGCGATGGTTGTGAAGAATGGAAGGCGCTGTGGTGGCAAAGGGGGCCATAATAGCAGTGCCAGTGGCATAGTTGGACAGGGCTACTAGTCAAACGACACTGGGCCGATGATCTCCAAACGCCGGGATTTGACATGTGTTAGAGAAAAGGGTGAAGTACGGAGTTAAAGGCAGAAGCAGCAGCCTAGCTCATAGTTCGTAGTATAGGTAGTAAATAGATGACTATTAATGCCTAACCTTTCCTAAGTATTCGGGGCGAGTCCCCACTATATATACACAAACCAGACCCTCACTGGATGGGCACTGGACCCCCACAACGGGCTCGCACCTTGCCACCTGACACCTTGCCACCATTAGACGATTTAGACGCAGAACAGGCATCGTACTGTTGGCGAACGCCTGTCTCGGTCTTGTGCTCCTCATGTCCCCTGTAGGAGGCAGCACATGGGCCTACGGCGTTCGGCTTCCTATGGTCCTCGGTTCCACCAAAATTCTCCGCCTTTCCGAGTTGAGCTTTCTGCTGAGCGGATTGGTGCTCGGCAGAGTCGTTCCGTCGATCCATTTTCCTCCCCTCCTCAGCTCAGGTAGCGGCTCCTTATGCTCTTTCGACCTCCCTGTCCTGCCTAATGGGCTCTCTTAAAAACGCTCAAGATGGTAGCGAGCAGTCTTTGGAGAACCTACAGCGCCGTTGACGTAATGTCACGAAACCATCGAAGTCTTTCATAGATGTTTCGAAAACAGATTCGGGTTTAAGAACCGAGATCCTTAGTATCTCGTCTTCGCCACCGAATCTCTCCGAAACCCCAAATACCTCTTTAGCTTTAGGTCCGTCCATATCAGATAGAGGCCCGAAACACCGCTACAACACGGCGACTTTATATGTGCCTGCCAGGTCTCCGTACAACAAGACCCTGCTAGTCATAATGCTGTACATAGTGTGTCCTAGTAACCAAATGTCGTCTGCAGTCCACCCTGTAAGATTCCCGACCATCAAGCCAGACAAAGAATAACAAACGGGGTAGTAAAGAGCGTCCCGCTACAAACGGTCATTCGAAGATTATGGAACCTCGGACAGTATGTCGTCGAAAGACAGGAGACATTGAGTAGGGTGTTGACGCCTATGCTGTTGGTCTCGCTCAATGTCAGTGTAGGATGTCCGGCAAGGGAATGTGATCACCTAGCTCTTCCACCCGAGTGTACAACCGAGAGCCGACTCTCGTAGCTCTCAAGCCAGTCCGCCTGTTGCTGTACGACGGCGGGTCGAAATATAAGACCATCGACAAGAGCTCGATGAAAGACATGTTAAGGCCGCATGATCGCCACCCCATTGCGCATAGGGAAGTCACCTGTTTGTATTTTGAGGTTCCTTGGATATGGTTATACTTTGGAGGCGATACTGGATTGGCCTGCATATGCGGACGCTAGGTTTATAAATAATGAACGTCTATGACACTGTAACAACTTCAAATACTACTATCATAGCACCGATTAAGCGTATACATATAGGTAATAGTGCCTGGATCATAGAGGTGCCGTTCCGTATGCGGTGTCTTGCGGCACATAAAGGTGTTACCACGGTTGAGCGGGGAGTCGCCAAGTGTAGCAGTGAGCAAGGTCAATGTATGCGCAACGAAAAAGTAGCATAGATTGTATACGGATCTTTGAGTCAGCACTCTTCCAACCACCCTGTGCGGGTGTTAGTAGGCCGCTACTTACCCAGCGTAGGTGGATGAGTATTCATATCTGTGCGGTAGGATATAATGAAAGATTCAGAGGTCAGCGGTCACCACTCCACTGGAAACCGTCGCCTTCAAAGCAATACACGGCGGGATTCAAGTCACTAGTCATCTCCATATCCGCGTTTACTGGAGGAAACACGGCAGCGAAGGAAATCCAGAGGAAGCCCGACAATTAATGATGAAGCGACACCGTCGCATTGCGATGTAGTGCGGCATTCCATCTCCTAGGGTGTTCCAGCGCTCTTGGTTTCATATCAGGACGTTGATTGTAGATCATTGGCGGAGACGCATCAACGCCTTAGTGCAGGCGCCTGCAGCTGACAGGGGTACAGCGTTACAGGACAGCCGAAATCGCGGCCCGTCTCACGATGGAGACCCGATCCTTGGAGGCTTTCTTCAAGAATCATTAAATCACAATTGAAGTGGCTTGTGAGAAAACTACCTGATGTCCCCGCAGCTCTAACTGAACCTTCTCGTATTTCCCCGGCATAAGGAATTGCCAAGGTTTCGGCTCAATTGCCCTTGTGATCCATACACGCTGCGGAAGCGCCCTAAGATTCGACGGGGGCCTGGGCAAACGGCCAGTGATATCACTGACCCGAAATACATGAGACTGTGCGGCTCCGTGGCAGGAAAACCAATCCGGAAGCGCACTAAGCGCGTCTCGCCTCGCTGCCTTGGGCTGAGCGAGGTATGAATTGATTGGACGAGGTTCTAGCTGACTCCCACAGCTCGACTTGGCATTAGCCGTCGTTGTGAGCAAGAGCAAGATGCCTCTCTGCCGAAACATCAGCTGTTAAGGATTGGCCGCCACGGCTTGCAGCGATGTCGAGCTATAATTGCATCATGTATAAAGACTCTTTGACGATCAATGCCTAGGGAGCTGGACTCGGCCAGCACTGCGCTTCTCTCCAAACAGTCAGATAAAGGCCCTCGTTCCTTACCCAGACAGCATTCGTTATCTCTCGTCTCTATCAAGAATGAAAATAAAGCACATCTTCGCCGCTATAAGCCTCGCGCCTTTAGGCCTGGCTGATTCTACTAGTCCTCATTCCTGGTGTGGCATCGAAGCCCCTTCTGAACAAACATCCAAGGACCTAGACTCGTTACGAGCCTTTGAGATAGCTTCGCGACCTTCGATATGGATTCAGCAACAGAACATCAATATACCCATCCACCTGCACGGTGTCCTCGACCCCGAAGCTGATTCAGAGTCAATAACCGCCGAGAGTCTGAGAGCCCAGCTTGACGTGATGAATCAGGCCTATGGACCTTACGGCATACAATTCACATTGCTAACCATGGACCGGGTCACAGATAGCAGACTCGCAAATTTCAACACTTCGTTCTTCAGAGATCCGGAGGCGGATCAGTATCGCTTAAACTACCTGAAAACGACCCGCAAGGGGGATTACAGCGAGCTGAATATCTGGCTCTACACCAGCTTGGGGGACGGGCTAAACGGCGTCTGCACCTTGCCACAGGCAAACTACCCAGTCGAGGAGCTGTGGCGGGACGGGTGCCACGTCGCCGCGGGCACCATGCCGGGCGGCGACAGGGAGCGCTACAATGTCGGCTTCACTGCCGTGCACGAGACTGGGCACTGGCTCGGCCTGCTCCATCCCTGGGGCGGCGGCGACGGCGACTGCGACGGAGCCGGTGACGGGGTCGACGATACGCCGCCCCAGTCCATGCCCGTCTTCGGCTGCCCCGCAACTCAGCAGAACTCGTGTCCAGATCGGACGGGTGTCGACAGCGCTGATAACTACATGGACTACGCTGATGACACCTGCTACGACGCCCAAAAGTTCACTGTCGGCCAACAGATCCGTATGCATAGCAGTTACACCCAACTGCGATCCCTGCGCCGTTGATCTTTGCGGAAAACTTGACCTTTTAGCGCGACAGGAGAATATTAGACTTCATAGGATCGGCGCATAGAGATTATTGTCAGCATGACGTTTGCATAGCAGAGCGGAGAGTTCCAGGCATACTGACAGGCGTTTCGTGTTCTTCGTGTAGCATGTGCGGGCTATGTTTTAAGCAAATCATCTCATTGCATACGTCCTTGGTTTTGTTGGGATAGGGGTTAGAATAGGGGAAACTAACTTAGATGGCCCACATCTCTGTGTATCTATTTTACATCGTTCGTCAGGCTCCTATGCTATTCCTGAACTATGGGACGTTACGGTTATTTTGCCTAACCTCGACAAAAGTGTGAGTATCCTGTAATATGATCTGATATAGCTTTTGGAGGTCAATGATGGGATCGCCGTCCATAAATTCAGTTCGCATTTTCATCGGCTTTGCTTCAAAAGACTTCCGTGTTCCTGATAGCGAGACCTGCGGGGCCTTCACAAAAGGTCCAACCATTATTTGACGGAAGGCGACAAGACGTCAGCTGTACATTCTTTAGCGGGTCATTAGCCCGAAACAGAAGCTATTTAGCGCTGAAGCATACTGTAGCCCCCTAAAAGGCTACTGAAGATCCATTAAGTCGAGTTACTTTACAGAAATACTGCGCCTTTCCGCAGAACAATTGTTAATGAGCGACTGTGATATTTTGGTTTGTTTTTAATGGTCGACCGTGAACTTTAGCAAGCTCCTTTCGCGCTGGTAATACGGAAATCCTTCTTAATTTGCACCATAAAGGTTCAAGGAAGTCCATTTTAAGGTGTCAGCCTTGTCTAAGCAATTTTTTTTTATCGCGGTACGAGCTAAGCAAGGCTTTCAATTACAGGTGATGGCCTTGCAAATCGGGAACGAGCCCGATGGACAATATTTCGATACGCCGAATGCAATATTGCGGTTTGTAACAAGAACCGGTGTCAGTACTTGGATAATGATGCAAAATAGATGTGGCTAAAGGTAGCTTTCCGTGTGAAAGCTGATTAAGTTAATGTCTGCGAATTAAAAAAAGAGTGCTACCCCCTTTCAGAAAATGGTTGCAGCTAACATCTCGTCGCCTTCCATCGGACAATGTGGGACTGCACGAGACTGCGATACCTACCCAGCCTGGTAAGACCTTTTACTGAAGAGAAGCCATCTCTTCAAGAAAAGCCTACGGGGATAAACCCTGGCGGCGACTCGCACCACACCCGTCGTGTCTGACCCTTCGGCCGGGACGGATGGCATCGAGGCCACGAGCACGCTGCAAGGTCCTACGGCGTGGAAGCCCTCGCACGTACACGTAACGACCAAGCAAGTCCGAATACCGGACAAGACGCTTCCCGGCTCCAAGGAGAAGCTACGCGTCCGTGAGGTAACGCTACACGAGTGTATCCAGGCCATTGCCTAGCACCGCATCGATGTCAGGGATTCATTCAAGATCCGCGCGAGGACGGCAGTACGATCAAGAAGTAGCAGGAGAGCAGGTCCCAAAATGCTTGCTCCTTCAAGGAGGCCGACGACGAATTCGCCGGCTTACCCGGTGAGGACTGGTGGATGTCGTATCGCTACCAACTGGAGGAGTTTGTGAATCGGATCAAGGGCCGCAAGACGAAGTTTTGGGTCAGTCACGAGGACTCGATTAACAAACATGAAGATGGTTGCCCATGGCTTACGAGAAGGGTGGACTGGGACCGAGACCTTCTAGTACATACAAGACCGACAGCCTGTGGTAAGAAGTGAGTTAAATGCCACAAGCCAGCACCGATTCTTCCAGAAGAAGCGTGTGATCATGGGCTTAATTATTCTCTTCATATATAAAATGGCGGTCTCCTTCCTGACTGGTTCCTGTCTTAAGGAAGCAGCTCACGTGCATAGACTAACGGGTACTGCCGAGATAGCCAAGGAGGATGCTGGGCCAATAGGCGAGCCCGTCATATTGCCTAAGTTGTGCTTTTTTTGCTTTTAAGCCTGTTTTTAGATCTTTCTGGCGCGAGATCTGATTAACCATTAAAACGGTGGGATCGACCATTACGTGTACTGAGTATCAGGCCGAATAAAAACATCCTTGTCAGGTAGTCCTTACGGCCACGCCAACGCTAATTTTAATACTAATTGGCTGCGAGCTTCCTATTGAGTTCATGGATAAATGATGCCGCCCTTATTACGTATACACTTCCTTAGCGTTACCGTCTAGGTACATCCGCCGTTTAACTGCTTGCGCCGTTTAATTGCTTCCGATTAAAGCTGTCGGGACGTAGTCGCTGCTGGCGGGTGGCAAGAAGAACTGAAGGGCTGACCGTTGTATTAACAAAGGCAGTGGATATCTATTAGAATATGGTGTATTTGTATGACAAGCGCCAGGCCCTGAATAGGTTAGATGGCTCGGGAGTGTACCTGCCTAGGATGTTTAACTTACCCCTACGACGTAGTAGAGGAGAGAACCTCCTGCTAATCTTGAAGTGGTGGTGGTCCAGGCGTTGCATTTTCTGTTCCTGAGTGACCCTTGTCTGTTATCTAAAGGCGGTGTATAGAGGCAGAACTGCAAACCCCTGAGTGCTGCCCCTGTCCCTCTGCCCGTCTGCCCCGCTACCGAAAGGATGCGGGGGGTGGGTGGGATCGCAGAGGGTGGGCAACCGCAAAAGGGAATGAGTGAGTCACACAGCTCATGATATGTGAATCTTTTTATTGAATCACCAGCCTGAAGGGGCCCCTACTTCGTTGTCTAGCAGATCAATTGCAACCAAACACCTTCCATACCTTTATCTGTGACCCACCTAATTCCGGCCGCTCTCGGGGCCCGCATTGAACTGGTGGGCATTACCTATCACCAAGCAAGCAACTTGGGTCATTCCTCACCCCCTTTAATCTCTTGAATACTTTACCCCAACATCCACGATGGCCGTCATACACATTGACGAAGTTCAGGGTTCAGACGCGCCCGGCACTTCAGGCACTGAATCGTCGCCCTTTAAGAGCCTGGGCGAAGCATTTCTTGCGCTTGGATCCGACAACGAGTACCGAGTGAAGAAGAAGGACGATGAAGAATACAAGCCTGCCGCCAAGTCCGCTTTGAAAAAGGCTGCCGCCTACGTCGAAGCACAGCAGAAAAAGCGTATCGCTGCCGCCAAGCGGGCCGAAAAAGAGAGTCAGGAAGAGGCTGCGCGAGAGGCAGCTTTAGAAGAAGCCAAGAAAATCCCGCTCGTCGAGGATCCCTCGCTACCTCAGGCGATTCTCGTCAACATTACCGAAACTGACCCTAACGTCGTCGGACAGCTTCGGAAGAGCCAGGATGAGCCGAAGGAAGGTGTGCGGCGCGTACGTGTCCAAGGCCGCGTTCACCGTGTAGCTAAGCAGGGAGGCCTCATTTTCGTCACACTCCGCCGTGGATTAGACTTCATGCAGTGCCTGCTTTCTGGCACGCTTTCGAAGACGTACGGTGCCCTAACGCTAACGCGGGAGACGTCGATGGAAATTTTTGGGGAGCTCTGGGAAGTTCCGGCTGGTGCCCGCGCTCCTCTCGATCGGGAGCTGCGCGCTGACTTCTTCCGGATCATTGCCAAAGCCCCTGGAGGGCTCGATGCCTTCACTAACCGGGTACCCGTTGATGGCGACACGCAGACGCTACTTGACTTACGTCACCTCACCCTCCGCCACGACAAGCCCAGCGCCATCTTGTTCGTCCGCGATATTCTCGAGTCTGCTTTTCATAAGGCATACAAAGAAATGAAATGTACGAAAGTCAGCCCGCCGGCCCTGGTGCAGACACAGGTCGAGGGCGGCGCCACGCTGTTCAAATTCGACTATTACGGAGAGACGGCCTACCTGACACAGTCAAGTCAATTGTACCTCGAGACAGTTCTTCCATCCCTTGGCGACGTCTATTGTATTGAGAAATCCTTCCGCGCTGAAAAGTCCCTTACGCGACGCCATGTAAGTAGGAACCAATCCATAGTGCCATGCCGACTCGAGTGTCTAACCGGATGTAGCTTTCTGAATATACCCACATCGAAGCTGAGCTTGACTTCATCACATTTGAGGACCTCTTGGACCACCTCGAGCGACTTATTTGTCGGGTAATGGAGATAGTCCTGGAAAACCCCGTCGCCACCAAGGCAGTTCAACAGTATAACCCAGAATTCAAGAAGCCCACTCAGCCCTTCAAGAGAATGAGGTATACTGAGGCAATCGAGTGGCTGAACACGCAGGAGCCTCCGATCTTGAACGAGGAGGGAAATCCTCACGTCTTTGGTGATGATATGTACGTCTCGCTTCCAGTCCCAGATCTGTGGCAACGAGCTGACCCGCACTTGTAGTGCTGAAGCCGCCGAACGGAAGATGACGGACGAAATCGGTTGCATCATTATGCTCACGCATTTCCCTGCCGAGATAAAGTCCTTTTATATGCAGAGAGCCGCAGATGATTCGCGTGTCACTGAGTCTGTCGATGTCCTTGTCCCGGGTGTCGGCGAGGTCGTCGGAGGAAGTATGAGAACCTGGGACCATGAGGAGCTCTTGAGCGCGTATAAACGGGAAGGTATCGACCCGAGCAGCTACTATTGGTACACGGACCAGAGGAAATACGGATCGACTCCACATGGCGGCTATGGCATTGGGGCAGAAAGGTAATCTTCATATCCACCTTGTCCTCTGAATGTACTCGACTGACTTCAAAGTAAAGGCTTCTAGCTTGGCTGATGAAACTGCACACCGTACGAGACGCATGCTTGTATCCGCGTTTCATGGGCCGGTGCACACCTTGACGGAAGGTCCAGGGCCCCGGCAAAGGAGGAGAGCAGTGCCCGTTGGGACAAGGGCGTTCAAGAACCGGAAATGCGGGGATGAAGAGGACACAAGCTTAAGCACCACCTGCAATTAGTAGCTTGCGATAGAAATTACATCTATTGCCTCGTCAACGTTAGATAGACTATTAGAATAGCGAGCAAGCCTTTTAGCGAAGACAGATCTGGCCTTCAAATCACAGACTTGTGAGTTATTAATTGGAACAATGCTCGGTTTCATAAGCCGAGAACGTTTCGCTTCCTGGGTAATTAGGCTACGAATACGGCAAGCACGTGGCATTCTCGAATGGCGAAGGACGTAGGGAGATGCTGTAGACTAGGAGAGAGGACATATTCTTGTGGCTTTACATCAAGCGAGCATGAGCGGTCCTTTTTATGGGCGGCACTAGCTAGGAGCTGACTGGGCTACGTCTACACGATACTTATCCGGCGGATGGACAAGAGAAACCATGTCCATCGGTATTTTCCGCCCATGACATTGTGGCATCAGTGTGAGTGAACGAATATTGAGGAGACTCGGGGCGGCGAGCCCGTTGTCGCGCACGACAATACATCGCAGATCGGTGTCAAAGGAGGAACACGAACCAACTTTCGATAACCAGGAAGATCTCGTTTTGGTGATGATGGCGCCCTCAACCAGCGCCGCGTATGGAGGGGAAACGCTCTCAATCTGGGAAATACTGGAGATGCGGCTGCGGGTGGTGATGTGTGGGCGCAGCAGGGAAGCCGTCGAAGAGAATCGAAAACCGTCGAGTCGCGACCAAGCGTCAAACCCACTCTCCATGATCATTTGTCGCAAAAAGGTTCAGAACTGCCTAGGCAAGGAGATCACCAAGCTGCAGGAATCGCCAGAGGTCGTCAAGAACCTCCCGGTGCCGGAAGGGTGATGCGGCGGAGGACTTAACTCAACCTACCTTCAAAAGACAGTGCAGTAGGGCTCGATCTCGGGACGCGAGAAACCGTGTGGCATGCTGACGAAGATTACGTGTCTTGGGAGTTAGTCTGGGGGTGCGCGCACTCATCGAAGAACATTTCGAACCTTGCAGCAGGACATATTTGGTTACCGTACAATCCCCCCTAGACATGGCGGCAGGTACCCCCCGTACAGGTCAGCAGGCTTTAGGGAGACCATCGCGAGACATACTTGCGACGTCTTAATACGCATGTATCTTCGACTAAGTTGCAAAGTTACAAGACATAGTGCAGGTTCATTGGAGAGCATTTATTACTGACCCGTGTAGTGTCCCTTAACGTTGTCGCTATTCGGCACCCTCCCTTGCGGACGTCATGGTTCACGGGGTTACCCCGACGTATTCTGGAAATGATACGAGCAACTTGGATTCTAAAATTTCACCAGTGAGATATACTTCAATCGATACATCTGTATCTGTCGCTCCCTTGTCGCCTAGTAGTTGTCGAGGACCAATTTAGACAAACCAAATGGGTCCCCTAACGATGGCGCCATTACCGTTAAAGGGTACCATCATCACTCTCATATAACTCACACTCATGTGCCCCCTCGTCCTCGCTGTCGTAATCATAGTCGTAATAGGGGTCGCGACCAAGTATGCTGCTCGTCAGGGCATGCAGTCTTTGGCCCTAGCCGGGGCGTCAACGCTGGACTCCGCTTCCTCAAAGTAGATGAGGATGATCTTGCCCTCTTTAACGAGAAGGTTGTCCAGATGGGGAGTACCGTGGGTCAAAACCTACTCGTGTAGCCGCTGGAGAACTCCTATGCACGTGCCGAGGTCGGAGACGTCCGCCGGCCTGACGCCCTCGATCCACTCGAGAAGGAATCCGACGACGCGTCCCGCCTCCGTCACGTGTCCGAGGAACCGTGGCGCGATGCCCTTGCCGTCGAGCACCTAGTAGGCCCGCGTCTCGTTCTCTATGCAGCGAAGTTGGCCGCGGAATTGGACCGTCTTCATGAGCGCCGGCAGCTCGAAAGGGGGGTGCGTGACCAGCCGCAGCTTCTCCTTCGCATCCGAGCAGTAGTCCTTCGTATGGTGCGCCTTTCGGTCCTTGGCGGCTGAGGTCAGATCAAAGTAGTCGATCCTTGTTGGGTGCCAGACGTTGCTAAGCTCGGGGAAAGACGACAGCTCTGTGTGCACGAACACGGGTTGGCCGCTCCGACCCAGGTTCAAGTCTCCGAGGGGAAAAGGGGGCAGTGCGACGGGGAGCACTTCCTCAAACTGCCACCCCTCTGGGAGAAGTTCGGGATTGACTAGTATTGTACTTGATAGACTTTCCATCAACTGAGAACCGACACTGATAGGCGCGTCTCTGAAGTTTCCGTCGTAAATTGCCAACAGCTCGACATTGGTGGTTGTCATTGTGGCAAATTGAGCCTGCATCTTTCGCTTCAGGAGAATGTAATAGACGAGAAATGGAATGGACCAGGAATGGACCAGGAATGGAATGGACCAGAAACGGTTCGGTAGGAATTTAGGGCCAGGGACGTCATGATAGGTTTGCTGTGTTGTAATGTAGTATGTGCGGGTTTCTTTCCGTACATCAAGGCTGGCAATGCACCCCTTGTTATGCCTAGCGCTAACAAATCGGCTTCCCTAACAGACAGACCTGCTAGGCAGTAACGGTGTTTTTCACTCCTGAACCGCTTTTTAAGAAGCTTGTTTCGCCCTTATTTCAAAGGACAGAGTTGAGGCTACTAAGAAGTGCTTTTCAGGTGCTCAAGCAGTTAATAGTTCCCTTGTGAGGTGATTAGACTACGGAGACAAGAGTCTGATTTACAAAGGCTAAATTCAGTAGGTCGCATCGACACGAAACAATCAGCTTGACCGGTTCGTGGGATCATCGGGCTTGCAATGATGTTCAGTATGTTGGAAGCTTTGATAAGAGACAGTCCATACAGGCTAAGTCTGGATATAAGACGCAGCACGTAGAGAGCCAGAACACGAGAAGTGACAGGGTAAGGTGGACATTACGATCTTGCAACGTTACCGTAAACAACCGGACTTGTTTGAGAGAAGCGAGACTCGGTTTGCCCGTCTTGCAACGGGCTTAGCCATATGAACATAGATATGAACGTAGGTGAGTGATCTTTGGCGCGGAGAAGTGGCGTTTGTCTCGAGGATGGCGCCGTCGTGTCTGGGTGATCTGGGCATTGTTTCCTCGGGGCGGTCGTGCTCCAGCATGCATAGGAATTCCATAGTTATTCATTCAAGCCAGCAATTTGAACGCCTTACTCCATTGTCCTTGTCCCCTTGCATAGTGTGCGTTAGCAAAAGCATCTGCTAGTATAACATCCGTACCAGGTCGCTGTCATCCGAACCCCAACTGCTCGTCCTGCGAGCGTGATGTGTGGAGGATGTATCTCTTGCCATGCAGATGCACTCCTGATTAGATGGCGAAGTGCAAAGATATGGTTGGACCTGCAGCGCGACCCTGAGGTGCCGGCTGCCACCATCTTGGTAGTAAACCCGAGTACTACAACTTAACGAGGGCGGTCGTAGACTGTAATACACTCCCTTGTTGGAATTCGCTCTGTGGCTGGTTGGCGGCCACCTCACTCAGCTCACAGCTACCCCTTATCTTACACAGACGTCCTTCCACTGCAAGCGTTTAGTAAAAGTTTGCGCAATGCCATTATTACCGGAACCTCGTACAGAGTCGTTACCGCTAGAAGAGCACGTCGGAAGGTCACCATTAACGGTAAATTGGCTCGCTGGACCGGGCCCACGGTATGAGACGAAGCTGGAAGGATATCGTTCGCTTTTAATACGCTCCGAAAGATACTAATGTGCGGCAGCCATAAGTCCAATTCACGTCATGCTCGGCAGCGCTTCTTGGCCGAAGGCGGAAAGGACGCCAAACCCTCCCTGTCGTTAAGCTCAGCCTTGCACCAGCGGACGGTTTGCTCGAGCTGACGCGTAGTAGCCTTCTTGAGCATCTCCTGGGTAATGGTCGGCCATGCATTATCGTCCGACTCCTCATCTGTATTGGTTAGTACAAGCCTGTGACTGGTTAATCGGGTATTTACCAAGCTCTGCGAAGGGGGAACCCTTCTTGCTAGCGTGAAACTCGCACTTGTGCGCCTGCGAAGAGTACTGACAGCATTGACAGGCACCTTTGAAGACGTCCGGGCCGAATGAGCGGCAGTCATCGAACGGACCCCCGTTACGCGGGTCTGTACGGGTTAGTTGGGGTCTGTACAGCCCTGTAAGAGGCTATACGGGGGCTTACTTTTGCAGTTCTTGCAACGACGGTTGTTGATCGGCTTAAGACCAAGATGAGCAGCTACGGCGTGCCTCTGCTGGGTTTGCTCGAGCTTGATCCTGGCCGTGGTGCGGTCGCCATACTCGTCGCCGTATTGCCGGGGCTTAATCAGCTCTACAATGTCCTGCACAGCCTTGTTAGCCTCTGTATACCCCTGTACAGCCCTGTACATGCCTGACTGCCCTCAATCCACGTCCGGACCTGCGCCTCCTTGCTAGAGCGAAGCACATCGAGTGCTTTCCTGGTCAGGTCGAGGCAGGTGGCATCGACTTGAGGCTTGCCCTCCTGGTTCAACTCCGTAATAGGAGTTTCCTTAAATTTCCACCAGCTAAGATGCTTCGCCATCTTGATGGAGCCTGTAGGTGTCGGCTAGCCAGGGGTGCGAGGCGCATTCTATATACGGAGAGCGACCTTCTGATCGGCGTATATGTGTTCTGTGGCTAGGCTACATAAAAGCTGTACGCGTACTATAGCACACGCGATTAGCCCAAAAACAAACACAACACAACCGATGTCCCCAACATCTGACAATAGGAGCCTGTAGTTGTTTATTTACTTAGTATGGAGGGTAAGTTAAACTATGCAGTTAGGTATTCGCATTTTTTGTTAGATGCTTATATGCAATTAATGAATGTACGCAAAGACAGTATACGCCGATATTAGTATGGCGCTGTGTCTGGCGCGCCCTGTGGATACTTGACAGGGTAGTTTTATTCGGCCTCTTACCAAGTGCCTACTTGAAGTTGTATGAGAAAAGAAAGTTATACTGCGCTACTGAAACGTGTTTACATGCATGCCAGGGTAGTTGCTTAATTGCATCTAGTACCTAACAATATACATATAGTACGGTAGCCCTATTAAAAATTTGGGTTTTGTCGCAGTGGATCCCTGCGCCTAACCGTAAACCCGGGCTCATGCATGTTGGCCGTGGACGAACCCCTACTGTAGGAGTTCACCCATGCCTGGAGGGCACACCCCGCCTCGGTCAGACTCGATTCTCAGTCATGGAGCCTGTTGGGCTGGCCGTCGGAATCTTGGGGCTCGCCGGCCTCTTTAGTTCCTGCCTGGAAGCCATCGAGAAGGTGCATTCCTACAGGGCTTTTGGCAGCGACTCGCACACCCTGGACGCCCAGTTTAAGGCCGAAAAGCTCCGCTTCGGACAATGGGGCCGGGCTGTCGGGTTCGACCAAGGGAAGCAAGCTATCGGCCGACCACCACCATGCTCTCGATGATCCAGACACGTCTTTGGCGGCACGAGACCTTTTGTTGATCATTCAGAACATCTGCGACGCAAACGACACCTTACCGCAGCGTCCATTCCTTGGGAACACCGCGATTGCCAAGCATGGGATGTTTCTCACGAGCCAGGGCCAAAAACCTTTCCACAACGCATCGTCCGAATCGAAGAGGCGCAAGATTGCTTGGGCGCTACGGGGTAAGGGAGAGCGCACTGATCAGGTCAAACTATTTGGACGGCTGGTGCAGCAATTATACAACTTGGTCCCACCTGACGGGTCGAAAGATACACGCTCGGTACATGGACCAAGCGCCATGGGCAACTATGCCCAAGGGGACTTGGCCTGACGGCCTTTTACAGATCCTGGCTCGGTTGGAGGGGGAGATAACAGGTAAGATGGCCGAACCACCACGGTTCCCTAGCCCCGAAGCTAACAGGGTGAAGCCGAGACTCGACGAGAACTACACGCGTGGCTGTTAGGTCCCTATTCTCCTAACGGGCTCTACGACGACCTCATCCAGAAGGGGTTGGACGACACCTGCGACTGGATCCTGCGGCGGCCCTCATTTCTCCGTTGGCTATCACCAGACTTCCCCGCAGGGACCGCAAAGTTGCTGTGGATCAACGGACCTGCGGGATTCGGAAAAACCATACTATGCGCCAGAGTAATCGAACACCTTTCGTCCACGCTTGTAATGCCCGTCGCCCACTTCTTCTTCTCGTCCGACTTCGAGAGCCGCGGAGACCCCTTTGTGGCGATACGATCATGTATATCTCAGGTCGTGTCGCGCGACCCGGGCGCGTTCGATCTGGTCCGCGAAAAATGGTTGGCCCAGCAAGAACGGGTCGCAACTCGAGCGAGCGTCGTCCAGCTTTTCCGAGAGCTCGTCCGGGCTGTACCTGGGTGCACGTTTGTTGTGGATGGCCTGGATGAATGTCCTCCGATGGGCGAGAACCGGATGGGTGCCGGCAGCGAGTCTGTAGGAAGGCTTCTCGAGACGGTTAAGCAAGCGGTTGCAGGTACGACCACCTGGATCATGATCGTTAGCCGTGACGAGTCGGAGATCCGACACGCTCTCATGGATAACATGAGCGAAGAGTGCGCCGAATACAAGATATCGCCTGAAGACGTCCGAGCCGACACGGCATCGTATTCCAGAAGCATTGTCAACAGGAAGCTATCCAATAAGAGCGAGGCAATGAAAAGCGATATCTCTGGGATAATGGCCGACCGCTGTGAAGGCCAGTTCCTGTGGCTGAGAATGCAGGAGGAATATCTAAGGAAAGGGATGAACAAAAAGCAGCTCCAGGACACAATCGCCAAAACTCCAACAGGGCTTGAACATATATACAATCGAAATTGGGAGAAAATAGCAGGTCTCGAGGAAGATGATAAAACTCGGGCCATTTCTTTGCTGCGCTGGGCAGCATTCGCTCTGCGACCCCTTACGGTTTACGAGATTACTGAAGCTGTGCTTATTAACGACGAGTGCCACGATCTTCCAGTCGATGAACTCCCCGATTCAATCGACGAAGACTATATCGACAGCGAAACACTGGGCCTATGCGGATCGCTCTTAGAGGTCCGGATCATCCCCTCGGAGCCGTCTGCGGGACTGAGAACAGTGCATTTGCCGCACTTCTCAGTCAAGCAGTATCTTCTCAGCAACCTTCCAACGCGAGAAAAGGTCCTCCTGGCTAATGAGAGCTTGCGAGCCTCGAACGAAGCGATTGAAAGCACTCAACTCTCCAAGTCGTGTCTCCGCTATATCAACTTTCGGCGAGTCTGGCAAGGGACGCTGCAGGAAGGCACAATCCCTCTCGGCATGTCGTTCCGAGATTATGCAGCAGCTTCATGGTATCACCACGCTTCGTCGGGAGTGCCCAACGATGCGGATACAATAAGGCTCACGAACGAGCTGTTCGATAGAACCAATCCCAACTGGAATGCGTGGAGAAGATGGTTCGATTCAAATCGAGAATTGGATGGAGAAGACTGGACGAATGAGACCAGGCCGCCCAGCCCCCTATATTACGCATCGAAACTTGGATTGACGGACACGGCGGCCTATCTGATCATGGAACGCAAGTACGACGCAGATGAGAGAAGTAGTTTAGGAAGGACGGCTCTGGGCGCAAGCTGCGCGAAAGGGAACGTAGCAATAATGAGGAGACTACTTGACGTAAAGGCCAAGGTTACGGTTGCGAACGAAGACGGATGGACACCTCTATATTCGGCCTCGGACAATGGACATATCGAAGTAATCAAGCTGCTTCTCGAAAAGGGGGCCGATGTTACGGTTACGGATAAGTATGGAATTACGCCGTTTTATGCAGCATGGTTCAAGGGACACGTCGAGGTGGTCAAGCTGCTTCTCGAAAAAGGAGCCGACGTTACGGCCGTAATCAGCGATGGATGGACATCGCTTAATACAGCATCGTTTGAGGGCCACGTCGAGCTGGTTAAGCTGCTTGTCGAAAAAGGAGCCGACGTTAAGGCTGTAACTACCGATGGATGGACGGCGCTTAATACAGCATTATCTGAGGGGCACGTCGAGGTGGTCAAGCTCCTACTCGAAAAGGTAGCCGATATAACGATTACAATTAACAACGGATGGACACCACTTAATATAGCATCGTTTAAGGGGCACGTCGAGGTGGTCAAGCTCCTTCTCGAAAAAGGAGCCGATATAACACCTGCGATTAATAAAGGGCGGACACCGCTATATTCGGCCGCAAATAATGGACATATCGGGATGGTTAAGCTGCTTTTAAAAAAGGGAGCTAACGTTACAATTACCGTTTAATATAGCATCGTTTAAGGGGCATATCAAGGTAGTTAAGTTCCTTCTTGAATAAGGAGCCGATATAACGACTATAACTAACGACGGATGGACACCGCTTAATATAGCATCGTTTAAGGGGTACGTCAAGGTAGTCAAGCTCCTTCTTAAAAAGGGAGCCGATATAACGACTGCGACTAATAACGGACGGACACCACTTCATACAGCATCATCTAATGGATATATCGAGGTGGTTAAGCTGCTTCTTTGTAACCCCAACATTAAAGCCATTAATGACAACCTCGGTCGTACAGCATTGTTTTGTGCTGCCAGGCAGGGGCATCATGTAGTACAAGTCCTGCTGGCTAGTGGTCGGTTTGCGCCAAATGCCAAGGACTCGTATGTTCGACGCCTCTATTCATCGCGTTAAGAAACGGCCACGTCGAGACGGTAGAAGTTTTACTTGCTACTGCAGGTACCTGCGTTAATTCTACAGATGGCTTTGGTCGAACTTTAATATGGTGGGCGAGGCGGAGCGGAAACACTCGAGTCACTTAGCTTCTGCTCGATCATGCCCAACGGACAGGCACCCAAATCAGTGACGACGACACTTTAACGGAGACCAGTCCGGTAAAGTTCGATCAGATGTCACGTTGGTGCGATGCATGTACATTATGCATCCCGGCTGGCTGCGCTTACTACCATTGCCAAATCTGTGATGGTGGTAACATCGATATCTGCCTGGATTGCTTTGCGATCGGTGTGAAGTGCCCGAATGGTTCTCATGCGCTTGCGTTACATGAGCCAGACGATTTTGTTGATGGTGGCTAACCTGGCATCGCGACAATTTGATGTTTTGTTTTGCTTGGTCCGCGCTTCATGAAGTTCCCCGAGAGTCCGGTGCTCTTTTGACTGTGTGTCAGGCCTGGAATATTACGCCACTTTTGCGACTAGGAGAGGGACTTTCAAAACAACGCATATTTCAGGTGCCATTAATGGCCAGTTCCTTATAAAATGTCGCGTATATTTTAAGTACTTTTTAATTAGGCTTATAATACCTACCTTATAAATCCAGTTCGTTATAAAATAATTAATCGGAAACGCGGCTATTTAATTTAAGCTCGTGTTTTGTAAATAAGTTATTAATGCCTCCGAATAAAGGTTTATAACAATTATAACAATTATAACAATTATAAAGAATTTAAATTTTTAAAAAAAAAAAAATTGTGCGAGATAATAAACGAAAAGATAAAGGCTGAAAATAAAATTAAAGATTTAAAGTAAAAAGGATCAGCTTTCAGATACGGAAATTCTTTCGTTTAATTAGCCTTAAAATTAATTAGGGATAAAAAGTATTAATAATTACGTTTTTTGACGTCCCAAAAAAGAATGTAAAAAGAGGTATTTAAAAATAAACGCCTTAAAGAGTTGATAAATTATATCGTTATAGGAGTTAAAATCGACGGCCGATAATACGCTTAACGTCTTACACATATAAGCGAATCACACATATAAGCGAATCACTTTTCTAGCCTTCCGCAGCAACAAATTCAAATAACATAATTATAACATATTAAATTAATTCAAATTAATCGGATTTTTCTTCGCTAAACGTATTTATAGCTTCTTTATAAGTACGCGCATTATGTCCGGGCTTACCGTAAACGCCATATTTCCGTTCCTTCGTTTTAACCTTTTTGCGATAATTACCTTTAACCGCCGTTAGCTGCATTTTTTTACCATCCCTTTCCTTTTCGGGCAAAAAAGCTTATCCTTTTTATATAATAAATATTCTTCCTTCTTAAAAACGTTTATTTTTAATCCTCCGACGTTTATTTAAAATATAGTTCGTTTTGCGTAATTAAACGTTTTCTTTTCGAAAGAAAACGGCTTTATATAAAAGTAATATATAACCTTTTGTTATAAAATTAATTAACTTAATTATTTTTATCGGAAAGTTATCTTAATAATTTTTAATTTTCTTTTTATAAATAAGGTCCTTATTTTATTATTTTACGGATATTTTTAAAGGTTTTTACGGACGGGGAAATAAAATTAACAAAATAAAAAAGGAAACGGTTAATATAAATATAATTAGAAAAATTTCCAAATCGGATAAACATTATTAAAATCGAATAAAACAAATCCAGCTTTTTAAAAGCCGGATTTAATATTATCGGACGTTATAATAACTTTAAACGCGTTATAAAAGCTAAAAAAGAATCTTTTTTTTGCGATATAAATATAATAACGTCGTATTAAATTTTCGATATATAACAAATAAACGCGTTTTAAAATAAAAAAGTAAGATACGTTAAAAGGTTAAAGCCGATAAGAAAAATAAGGAAATATATAAAACGTAATAATATTATTATTCGCGTAATATTTTTCGAATTTTATCGAATAATATTTTTTGTAGCCGTCGAAGATAAAAAAACGTTTAATTTTTTTTATATACGTTCGAATATATTTATCGAAATATTAAATTTATTTTAAATTTAATTCGTTTATTATTTAGCTAGTATAATTAATATCAACCTTTTAATTAATTGGTAATAAATTATCGTAATATTAGGAATTAAAGTAAATTTTCCTTAATAAAATAATAAATAATAATAAAGCTTAATTTTACGAATTAATAATTTATATAATTATAACTTATTTCCGATTTTTTTATTCCGTTTATTTAAGTTTTTTACGTTTTTTAATATTTGTAATTATTATACCCGATATTATAAAAAGCCTTATTAAAAAGCCCGTTTCGTTAAAGTTATAAATATCCCTTTTTACGATACCGTATTTTGCAATTATAACCCGAATAAGCTCGAATTATTTGCGAAGTATTTCTGGATTTTTGCATAAAACCTTTTAATAATCGATTTTTCGATTTAAACGCGTTTAAAATTTCTTTTACCGTTTAATAAAGTTCGACGCCTAGTTAATTCCGACGCGTTCCGTAACGCGTTAGGTAAGCAGTATATTGGCCATATCTTTAACGTATTAAAGCCGGATAAAAAGCGTCTACGTATTTAGGTTAAGAATTCGGTTAATAATCGATTTCTTTTCGGTCGGTATTAATCTTTATAAAGGAAAGATAATATCGGTTCGGGCGTATTTACCGTTAAAACGGTATATTAAGGTAAACTATAAAATTTTATAAATAAAACCAAGCTTTTTATAATTAAGTTTTAGGTTTTGTTTTTTAATTTAAAACGTTAAATTCATTTTTGCTTTTTTTATAAGGCGTTCCATAATATTGGTATTAAAAAATGGACGATCAAGGATAGGTAGTTGGAATGGCTAAAAAAGTGATTCGCTTATATGTGTGATTCGCTTATATGTGTGATTCGCTCATATATGTGAGACGTTAAAAGATTTGATATTTTAAGAATTAACAAAATAATAGATTAAAGTATTCCCTTAATAATAACACGTTACGAAAATTAAATATATCCCATAAAACGACAGCAGGACCCACAAAACTAGACGTAATTTAACAACGTAACCGCCGTACCATTAAATGTTATAATTATAACAAAATGGGATATAAAGCCTATTAATGCAAAATACTAAAAAAGCTACAATACAATATCTGGATACCGATCCCCTGAGGACCGTTTCGAAATAACTAAGATAATAATAATAAAGTAATGAAATATAATCAAAATCCGAAACGATTATAATCCCCTTAAGACGGTATAATAAGGATTATAGAAAGCAAAAAATCCCTCTTAAGCAGCTATTTAGGAATGACGAACTTTTACTATAAAACCTATAGTAACTTAATAGCTAAAGAAATATGACGGATAAAAGGAGATTATAAAAGATAAACTTTTTTCCCGTTCCTAAGAAAAAAGGCGATAGCGGTATTAATAGTTAGAACTAAACGCATAAATTAAGGAATACTAAGGTTAGGATAAAGCATTATTATTAAAATAACTAAACCGACACGGAAAACTGCATACTATTTATTATAAACGCACCTATTACCCTATATACATAAAATATAATAATATATCGAAAAACGACTTAGGCGAATATATAATTAAATGGGAAGGGATTTTAAAGATTAACGATAATATAACCATTTTAAAACATACACCTTTAAAAACGTTATTAACGTTATTACGGCAGTAATAAATTGACAGGAAAAAAAGGGCTGCCTAAGGGAGATCCTATACATTATTTCGAATAATACAAGTATAAAATGGAAAAGAATAAATCTATTAAATAATTATAAAGGCATTTTCAAAAGTAATTATTAACTTAGACGAATAATAAAAAATTAAAAATGAAATCCGGAAGGAAAACGAAAAAGTAAGAATATACGATACCTAGTTCCAAGCACGATAAGAAAAACAAAAAAATCCCGAACTAGAATATATTAACGAAAAAGAGTTCTAGATATAAATCCTTTTATTTAAAGCCGCCTTACGCCGACAGGAAAAATAATTAAAGTAATTACGGGATCTTAATTAACAGAACTAAAAGCGCATTAAAGCGTTAAAAAATGAATTAAAAAACGAACGCTACCTGTAAAAAAGCCGCAGGATAATAAAACCTGGAAAAGCTAATAAAAGCTTCTTAAAAGGGTTTTAAACACGATGATAAAAGCCGAAAATAACTATATTACCTTTTAAGTACGAATTAAAATACATTAATTTATCGTATTTATGGATCACGGAATAATAAAAGGTAATTATATTATACCGGATATAATCAACTAACTTCGATTATTATAAAAGGAAAAAATGAATTCTTATATCGCCGAAAACGCAAAGTGTTAGTTATTCGCTTATGATAACGAAAAGATTACCCGCAAAATTAATTACTTTGAGATTTTCGTTAAAGCACGAAATTAAATAACAAACTTTAATATCGTTCCAACAAAAGATTACGATATGATCTTTAGAAGATTATAATTATATTAATATAACCGTTAAATCTATTAAGTAATTGGCCAGGTAAAGCTCGCTTTATACCCCTTTAACAAAAAAAGCCAAAATACGAAAAGATTTTATTATTCGACCGAAAATGGCGACGAATAGAGGGATAAAAATATGATAGAAACCTTATCACCCATAAAAATAAAATATAGGAAAAAGTAAAGTTATTATAAAAGAATACGACGTATTATCGTTATTATCAGAATAAAGTTACGAAAGATAAACGATTATCTATAGCATCAGCCTTTAAAGCCAAAACTATAACTAACGTATTTTTACAGTATTATAAATATAAAGGGTTATTTCAAAAGGAACTTAAAACGAAGTTATTAAAACATAATAAATGAAATTATAAGATAATCCTTAAAAAAGATATTAACCAAATTCTATCCGATTTATAACCTTAATAAGATAAAATTACAAACATTACGAGAATACCTTAAAAATAAGCTTAAAAGAGGTTATATATAACGCTCTAACTTATTAACCGGATATCTTATATTTTTCGTATCAAGAAAAAACGGAAAGTTACGGCTAGTTATTAATTATAAGTAATTAAAGGATATTACTGTTAAAAATAGAACGCCGTTATGTTTAATTAATAAAATAAAAAACCACCTTTAAGGAATAAACAAGTTTATAAGTTTAAACCTTAAAGAAGAATATAATTAAATCCGCATTAAATTAGGATACAAATAGAAAACAACCTTTAGGACAAAGGACGGACTTTTTAAGTACCTTGTTATGCCCTTTAAACTTACGAACGCATTAGTAACCTTTTAGCATATAGTTAATCATATATTTAGGAAATACTTTAACATTTTCATAATTTGTTGTCTTGACGACATTCCTATTTATTCGAAAAATAAGAAGAAATATGTGAAATACGTTCATATAATTCTTGAAACCTTATAAAACGCTAATTTATTAATTAACATAAAAAAAAGTTAGTTCTATATATAAAATGTAGGATTTTAGGATATATTATTATCTTAAAATATATCAAGATAGATCTTAAAGAAATTGCTGGAATATAAAAATAGAAAACGCTTACCATAATGAAGGAAATACAAACTTTTCTCGGATTTAGTAACTATTACAGGAAATTTATTTAATATTTTAATAAGATCACTATATTATTATTTAACCTAACAAAAAAGAATTTCTTTAAATAGCAAAAACGGAAACCGCTTTTTAGAAAATTAAAACGCGATTATTAACGCGCTAATATTAATTATATATAACTTAAGCCGCTTAATAAAACTTAAAACCGACGTTTTAAATTACGCTTTAAACGTAATAGCCGGATACCGCGATAATTAAAGTAACTTGTACCTTATCGCCTTTTACTTTTATAAATTAAAAGGAATAAAGTTAAACTACAGCATTTCTGATAAAACATTTATAATTATGGTTAAAGCTTCTCAAACATTTAAATATTACTTAAGAAACCTATATTAAGTTAAAGTATATAGGGATTACAAAAACATTATTCGCTTTATTATTACCAGAAAATTAATAAAACGAGAATTACGTTATACCGAAAAGCTAGCAAAATACAACTTTATTATCGTTTACCAAAAGGATTAAAAAATGGCAAAGTAGACGTATTTAACTAAAGATTAAACTCAAAAAAGAAATTAATTAAGCTTAGCCACCAAATCTTCAACACCATGGCAGAAAGATATTTAGAATTACGACAAATAGTAACAATTAAAGCGGCATTTCTTAATCTATAGTAGAAAATTTAAAAATATAATGATAACTAATTTAAGGATTAAAGAATGGAAAAATTACAAATTTTCTTTAAA
Source organism: Monosporascus ibericus (assembly GCA_004154915.1). Lineage (NCBI taxonomy): Eukaryota > Fungi > Ascomycota > Sordariomycetes > Xylariales > Monosporascus > Monosporascus ibericus. The sequence goes on from QJNU01000050.1 coordinate 71,800, forward strand.
CAGAAAACTAAAAGATATTAATACGAGATATATACGAATATTAGCTATACGGACACCCAGGAATCTACAAAACCTTAAAACGATTATAACGTACTTGCTACTTCCCTAAAATAAAATCAATAGTAAAGAAAATAGGATAATAATGCCATATATACAATAAGGCAAAAACTTGACAATACAAACTATACGGAAAATAATATATTATTATTAATTATAAAGCGATTATAAGATTTAATTATCCTTAATTTTATTATTAACCTTCTATTATTAAAGGACCTAGCTATGGGCATATATTACGATAGCATCTTTGTAATTGTTAATGGATTTATTAAATCTTTCTATTTTTTACCTTCTAAAAACAATGTAAATATAAAGCAACTAGTCTATATTTTCTTACAATATATTTAAGCAATATACGAATTATTAACGGAAAATATTTTAAATAAAGAAAGGATATCTATTTCGAATTTTTAGCCCGGAGTTATGATATAAGTAAGCTTAAATTGTAGATTATTTAACGTATTTAAATCTTAAATAAACGGATAAACGAAAGAGATTAACCAAATATTAAAAACTTATTTAGGATATGATATTAATTATAAACAAAATAATTAGGTTTAGCAGTTACGTATCGTATAGTTAGTTTATAATATTAGTTATTATAAAAGTATCAAAACGACTTTAATAAATGCTAATTTTAGTTTTATACCGGGACTCTATAAAGATATACGTCAAGAACTTATTAACGTTAAGGTAATTTTTATATTAGAATAGCTTAAGTAATTATACGCAAAGATAAGGACGGAATTCGAATTCGTACGTAATTAAATAAAAAAACATTATAATTAAAAAAGTTACAGAGACCAACTTTTTAAGAGGGAAAATGATTTACCTAATTACTAAAAATATATAAACTAAACCATTAAATAAAAAGAGTTGATTTTAGATATATTAATCTATACCAAATAATTAAGAAATTTTTAAAAAGTAATTACCAATTAGAACTGCTACTTAAAATTAAATTCTCTTTAATTCTTTACGTTTCGTAATTCGAATTAACAATAAATATTATCAAGGTTAATATAGAGTATAAAAAAAGGCAGAAAAAATATACTAATATATAAAGCAAAAAGAATCCGAGATATACGTAAAAAAGACGGATTTATCTAATACCTGATTAAATAAAAAACTACCTAAATTTCGAAAACATATAAAAGCCCGTTAAAGACCTTACGAATGTTTAACCTTTATTAAAAGACTTTTATTAATAACGATGGACGCGTCCCAGTTAACAATCGATTAGTCGATAAGTTCGGGCCAGTAAATCGAATTTGCGGTATGGCCTAACATGGCCGCGGCAACCGCCACCTTCAATTATTCCTGCTCCTTTTCTAAGCCTTTAAACCTTTTTATCGTCTCCGTGTCTTAAATATCATGACGAAATATTTCGAGGCCGTTAAAACGGAAAATCTTTTTCTATTTACGTAAACGGTTTAAACAACTAAATAATTTAGATAAATATTATTATACCTTAAGCAGCTTTTTCTTAACCATACGTTCCGTTAGTTTTAAACAATCCTCCTTTACGCTAAGCTTCTTATGTTCGTATTTAAAAAAAATTAAATAAATCGCAAGGACCCCCGTGCTCGGTATAACGCGTATATGTTCCGGAATTATAATACTTTTTACAAATCTTGTTTTTAGATTTATAACGAAAATAAGAGAAGTTCGACGACATGGTAAAACTAAGGCGTTCGATACGTTCTAAAAGAATCAAGGCGTTAATACGTTAACGAAAACGACGTTTTTTAATTCGACTCGATATAATAAGTATAAAAAAGGAAAGGTTACTTACTAGGATTAATAGATAAACAATTAATTTTCAAAGATAAAGATCCTAGAAGGGAAAAATTGTGTTATAACCTCACGGTTTTAGCTGTAATATAAGTAATCGGACCTTTAAGGAGTCAGCTTTAATCTGAATCTAGAAATTACGTAACCAGCGTAAAAGGCTTAAAAGCTCTTATTAATTTAACGGCTTTAAGCTAGTATAATTATAAAGAAGCTTAAAGGGACTTAAGGGAATTCAATTAATAAAAGGGTTTAAGCCGTTTAAGTATCTTAAGCTAAAATAAAGATATATATACTTATTATTACTAAAATTTAAATAAATTATTAGTTTGTAATATAACTTAGTTACGCAGATGTTATAGGATCAGGGGTTCCTGTCTTGGAGAGACCAACCTTTAAGGCCTAGCTCGTACCTGTCACGATTAAACCTCGGAAGTTAGGCTTGGCTTTTAAGATGATCTGGTTGATCTGGGTGGTCTGGGACCAGATCACACATATCCAATAGATCCATGACATACTCACCTTAAGGAATTGGGATATATAATGAATCGGTCTCTCATGTAAATAGCACCTACATAGTTTCGCTTCTTAGCTATCAATCTAAGCCTACAGCCAGAGACAGTCGTTCTCTACTGTGGGAAGAGTCTTTAAACCTTTTTAACGAACAGACGCCTAGTGAATCATCTCTCGCTCTATTGTTACCTGCAAATCAAGACCCCTTTTCGGATACTGCTCATACCTCCAGCTGGATGTATGACAGGTTTGTTATACTAGATTACCTTTAACAATCTGCTATTACCAGATGTGATTATCGTATACTTTTTTACTTAGTTTTCCACAGCACTACTGCCAACATAAACCGTACGACTTAGGTTTAATAGTTGGTTAAACCGCTTAGCCGTCACACTTAATCATTTAATTCGTAACCTTTTCGTTTATTCGCGCTTTAATTCGAATAGGAACTATTATAGTTACTTTACTTTAAGCCCTGTCTTAAAATATTACCTTTCGATTAAGTATTATTTAACTTGGAACTTTTTTAATTAAAATCGTCTTAATTAAAGGGATCCGTAGGAATCTCACAAAACGTCGAAAATATTACCTTGATGCTTTTTAATGTAATATGTTAATAAGTTATTACCTAATAATTTAAAAAGCTAACAACTATTTTTTAATAATTAATCGTACTGTTTTTAATTTTGACTTTTCTTATTATTTAAAAGGTAATCATTTAGATATTTATAATTAAAGCTATTACTATATATAAGTCGTTAATCCATACGATCGTCATTTTCGTTTCCGGGATACCGTATCGTTACCTTTAAGCCATAACCTCCTGCTATTTGCCGATTTATTTGTTTAATTCTTTTAGCCAACTTTAAAGCTTACTTTAACCGGTTGCGATGTTTTCATTAGATACTAATCAAAAGCCTGTTATCGTATACCTTATTAAATTCGGCTAACGTAACGTACCACTCCCGGATATGTTTTTCTAAAACAAGGTTCATTTTTTTAGTCGCTAAAAATACCTGTTTTAAAACTTAATTTACAGAATTATTTATATTTTTATAAGAGTTATCGTATTTTTTATTTATATAAATATATTCCGTAAGGTTTTAATTATAAGTTTGCTTATTTTCAGTAGTTATCTTAAATATCTTCGTTAAGTAACTTACTTAATTAACTTTTTCGATATATATAGTTCTTTTAGAGGATAAATTAATTATTCGCGTTATTATTTAACGAAATCGTGTTTTTAAATAAGTAGCCATTTTAAGTTTTATAAGTTTAATAAACTATGTAAATAATTAATTAAGATCGATATAATCCTAAATATCAAAAATGCGTGCTTTAAATTAAAATTCGCCTTTAAAGCGGTTTTAATCTTTAAGTTACTTATAAATAATGGAAGACATCGACGGTACGGTCGCTATTATTATTATTAAAGTATATAAATATTTGCTATAGATATATAGCCGATATTATCTTAATCACAGCTAATTAATTAATATATATGCTTTTTAAGCAACTAAGACTTTTAATTATCAGATATAAGAGACATTAATTATGTTGTTCTATTAGGTCAGTTGCAGGTGCTATTGCACTCATACAACTTTAAGTAGCTTAGCTCCGGAACACATATAAGCCGATCAGTAGGTGACCTTTCCATACATGGGGTGCGCTAAGCACCCCCAGCTAGCTGACGATATCTGTCAGATATAGGGGACATCAGTCGTGTTGTTGCATTGGTTTAGTTGCAGGTGCTGTTGCACTCATCCAACTTTAAGTAGCTTAGCTTCGGAATACATATGGGCCGATCAGTAGGTGACTTTTTTGTATATGAGGTACGCTAAGCACCCCCAGCTAGCCGACACACCCCTTTAACGCCTTGAAGCATTTACGGCGTTGATTGTACACCTTATCACTTCCTAGAGCCATAGCGGTCCATTTTACCTCTTCTCCGGCGATTAAATCCTCCTGATTAGCTAATCCCTTATTTAAAATAACTCTTAAAGCTTTCTTCCGCTAGTTTAAGGCTTTTATAATATCCATTCATCCTAGTTGCTTTTTAAAATACTTAAATGCTTTTCGTAATAAGATATTAATTAATTTATTAACCGGCATATTACCTATATGTATATAATTTACTTTAATTAGGTCTCTTTTTATTTCTTTTCGCAGTTAATAATTATGTATATTTACTTACCGTAACTTTATTTATAACAAGGCGACGTCGGCGTTAATAAGCCGCATCATTTATTAATTATCGTATTACATATTTAGCGGTTTTATATTTAAGCTAAATTTTAATTTTGTAGTTAATCGAAAAATAAATAATGTTTTTTTTATAATTTACTTAAAGCATAATAATTCCGCTTTAGTTATAAAAGTAGTTATTATATTTCATTTATTTACTTATTATCTTATTATTTTTCCGAATAACTTTATAACGTAATCTTAAAAGTCTTTTCGATTAACTATATTATCCGTAAAGGAGGTGTTATTTTAAGTATTTATTAAATCCTCGTTATTGAACTGTAACGTTAACGTTTTGGTGCCGAGTAGGTATAATATAACCCGATTAATTACTTTATAATATATTTATTAAGATTTAAGTTAAATAGTACGAGTCGGGATACTGTAAAGGGTATATTTAGTTGCGTATTAATAATAGCGTATAAAATAAAATCGATTTTCTTTTAGTATTTATTAATTAAGCTTAAATAAGCTAGATTAACATTCGGTAATAATTCGATGTTAATTATGAGCGTTTTTAGGAAATTATTTACACTCTTTTTGAAACCTAAGTTAGCTAGTTTAATTATAAAGTTAAATTAAGATAGCCAGAACTTTTTATTAAATTTATTTTCGATTTTTCCGATGCCGAAAAACCATTACAAATCCTTATCCTTTATAAAGGTATATCGTTTTTATATTTGTTGGATTAATTAATCGATAAGGTTTTCATGCCTGTTATTATATACACCGATTATATCGTGCAGGTAAAAAAATAAAAGTACCTTTTAACGAAAAAAATAATATAGTTCGTAAGGAACGGGGTTAAGTTTTAAATTCTTAAGTATGCTAGTAAAGTTCTTTTATTACAGTAAAGGGGATTCCCTTAATCCGTATAATGCCTTCTTACTTAAAAATACTTTATTACGTTATAAATATTTTAAGAGTGTTTTTATATATATTTCATAAAGTAAGTTTACGTTAACGAAAGTGTTTATAACGTTATATTGCTTAAATTCTAAGTTAAACCTCGCCGTAATTACGATTAAAGCTTAAAACGACCTTCCCGTTAACGTAGATACGTATATATTTCTATAACGTTTTTATATTATTAATCTCTTCGTACGATAAAACGGTCCTTGCATTTTTAATGTTAGCTATATTTATCGAACTTGTAAACGTATATTTATATATACTTTAAACCTATTGTCTTTTAGCAAAAGATTAATTAACGGTCTTTAGGATATTATTTTTTGTAACTTTAAAAATATGCTTTTTCGGCTTTATAAAACATCTTTTTTAATGAGTACATATTTAGTTTTTTATGGCCTTACGGTAGTGGCAATAGGTGTTACTTTTATACCCGGTTTAAAGATTTAGGTAACATTTTTATTTTAATATTAAAACCTTTTCGATTAAGATGGCGCGTATTTCGTGTTTTTATTCGCCATAAACTTTCGCAGTTTACTGGCCGGTTATTAAATATTCCTATAAAAGGGGTTAATCGTTTTACGTTAAACGCGGCTTTTTATATTCTATAATCGTTTTTAATAATACTTTTGTAATACGGAATATACGGAGAGTTTACGTTTATAACCCGTAAGGAACTTTCGTTTTTTACTGTTATTTTGGGTTAAATAACGTAATAAAAACCTAAGGCAGCTTTTGTAACTTCCGCCGACGTAATGATCGTAAGAATTATTAAGGTAAACGCTGGTAGCGGTAATGGATTAAGGGACGATAAAGGTTTAAATATAACGGTCGTATAAGGGTAATCAGTTTTTTACGAGCAGGCTTGTTTTTCCCCATCCCGTACGTCTTTTTGGACGTTTATACTATTTTGGAGCCATCCTTTCTAGCCAGCCGGTAACTAAATTGTTTTACTGAGGTTTTCTTTTCTATGTATTAGGTGGTTATTAACTTAATTAAGTATAATAACTTATCCGAATAAATTTTATAGTTCGTTTTCGATAACGTAAAATAAATTATCCTTAAAGTTTTTAATGGTGCCGGAAATGGTAACCTTTTAGTTAAATTAAACGTTTCGAATAATAATAACCTTATTAATTAATACGTTCCAGATTTCGTAAATATTCATAAAGCGATAACAGATAAGGAAATTAATCCATATCTTAGGATTCAGCTTTTAAAGTCTTTATTTTTTTCTTTATGGCGGTGGTCGTTATAAAGTAGGCCATATAGCTAAACGCTCGAAGGTAATCCGATTAACGTTTCCGATTAAGTATTGTAACGCCGTTTTTGTACGCCAAGTAAATATAGTAAACTTTTTATGGGATTTGCTAAAACAAAGCGTATTTAAGGGTACGGTTGTACAAATATATTACCGCTTTAAAGATATATACGAATAGGAACGTAAATAATTTAACGCCACTTCGTATTACAGTTATTTCTTTCTTGATTATATCCTTAAGCATTTTACACCCCCGTTCTAGGCCTGGGTATACGGTATTAAGAGCTTAAGTTTAATAGTAAAAGGAAGCGATTAAAGCATATTTTGAGATTAGGAATTTTTTAAGATTTCGTTATCGCATTCGATTGCTTCTAGCAAAACCTTATTTTAATTTTCTAGGATTTTTAAAAGGTATCGAAACGTTATAATTAATATATCCTGCTTTTAGTTTTTTAGGTAAATATCTTAAATAAAGCTTAGATATTTATCTGTAGCGAACATAACGTATTTATATCCTTTAAGGTCTTTTTCTAAATTAGTAAAGTTGATAGCGATTCTTTATCTTGATCGGGATATTTCTTTCTGAAGCTTCCGGCGCATTTGTGTTTTCGTTTCCGCTTTATTATATGCTTAATATTCGATTATTATAGGATTTTTTTATCGGATTCCCTTAATATGGGAATATACTTAGGTTATTATTTCAGGGCCTAAATAGCTTAATTATAAGTGCTAACGTCTCACACATATGAGCGAATCACACATATAAGCGAATCACTTTTTTAGCCATTCCAACTACCTATCCTTAATCGTCCATTTTTTAACACCAACATTATGGAACGCCTTATAAAAGAAGCAAGAATGAACTGAACCTTTTAGGTTAAAAAACGAAACCCAAAACTTAGTTATAAAAAGCTTGGTTTTATTTATAAAATTTTATACTTTACCTTAATACACCGTTTTAACGGTAGATACGCCCAAACCGATATTATCCTTCCTTTGTAAAGATTAATACCGACCGAAAAAAAATCGATTGTCGACTAAATCCTTAACCTAAATACGCAAACGTTTCCTGTCCGGCTTTAGTACGTTAAAGATATGGCTAATATACTGTTTGCCCAGCGCGTCGCGGAACGCGTCGGAATTAACTAGGCGTCGAACTTTGTTAAACGGCAAAAGAAACTTTAAATGCGTTTAAATCGAAAGATCGATTATCAAAAGGTATTATACGAAAATCCAGAAATATTTCGCAAATAATTCGAGCTTGTTCGGGCTATAATCGCAAAATATGGTATCGCAAAAAAGGATATTTATAACTTCAACGAAACGGGCTTTTTAATAAGGCTTCTTATGGTATCGGGTATAATAATTATAAATATTAAAAAACGTAAAAAACTTAAATAAGCGTAACAAAAAAATCGAAAATAGGTTACAGTTATATAAGCTATTAATTTGCAAAATTAAGCTTTACCGCTATTTATTATTTTAACGGGGAAAATTTACTTTAATTCTTAATATTGCGATAACTTATTACCAGCCGATTAAAAGGTCGGTACTAGTTATAATAGCTGGATAACAAACGAATTAAATTTAAAATAAATTCAACATTTCGACAAATATATTCGAACGCGTACGAAAGAAATTAAACGTTTCCTTATTCTCGACGGCCACGAAAACTATCATTCGATAAAATTCGAAAAATACTGCGCGAATAATAATATTATTACGCTTTGCATGCCTTTTTATTTTTCCTATCGGCTTTAACCTTTCGACATATCTTATTTTTCTGTTTTAAAGCGTATTTATTCGTTATATATCGAGAATTTAATACGACGTTATTATACCCATATCGCGAAAGAAAATTTCTTCCTTAACTTTTACGATACGTTTAAAGCTGCTATAACGTCCGATAATATTAAATCCGGCTTTTAAAAAGCTGGATTTATTCCATTCGATCCTAATAACGTTTTATCTGATTTAGAAATTCCTTTAGTTATACCTATACCGACCGTTTCCCTTTTTACTTTTACTGGTTTTATTTCCCCGCCTGTAAAAACCCTTAAAAATATCCGTAAAGTAACAAAATAAGGACGTTATTTATAAAGGAAAATTAAAAATCATTAGGGTAATTTCCTGACAAAAATAATTAAGTCGGTTGGTTTTATAATAAAAGATTATATATTACTTTTGCATAAAGCCGCTTTTTTTCGGGAAGAAAACGTTTAATTATGCGAAACGAACCATATCTTAAGTAAACGTCGGAAAATTAAAAATAAACGTTTTTAAAAAGGAGGAATACTTATTATACAAAAAGGATAAGCTTTTTTAGCCGAAAAAGAAAGGGGTAATAAAAAAATGCAGCTAACGGCAGCTAAAGGCAGTCGTCGCAAAAGGGTTAAGACGAAGGAACGGAAATATGGCGTTTACGGCAAGCCCGGACATAATGCGCGTATTTATAAAGAAGCTATAAATACGTTTAACGAAAAAGAATCCGATTAATTTGAATTAATTTAATATGTTATAATTACGTTATTTAAATTTGTTACTACGGAAGGCTAGAAAAGTAATTCGCTTATATATGTGATTCGCTCATATGCGTGAGACGTTATATAGTATTATTATTTATTCATAATGGTTTTTTCGTTTATAAGTTAATATTTCGTTTATAAGTTATAAAGGTTATATAAGAAACAATTGCGTTAATATTTTTAATAACGTATTAATTAAACTTGTTTGTTAACGTAATAATAATTTAATTATATTTATTCGAATATAGTTGTTAATATTTCGGTTATTTTATTAACAACCTTTTTCTTTAAGTTTTCGGAATGATATTAAATCATATGCGAACTTTTCGTAATAGGCTACATTATATAGCCGTAACGGTTTCATACTATTAAGATTTCGAAGTAGTATATTAACTTTTCCGTACCTTTTAATCGGGACGAAACTGTTACTTACGTATATCCCGTTGACTTATATGGTTGGTTGAAAGTTTAAAAACATATTAATCAGGTTAAAGATATATATGATAAAGCCTAAGTTCAAAATGAATAAATTCTTTAAAATGTAAGATAAAACGTTTATATCGTTAAGTGAATCAATAATTAAAAATACGTTAAAATTCGTCATATTTCCTTTAAGAATGCATTTATCTTCTATATAATTAATTTATCTATAATTCTAAATAAACTGTTAATTTTTTCCTTTGAAGATTAGTTAAAAATAATCCTATCCTTAATTAATATTAGTATTACTTTATTGAACCTAAATTTTATTGGAATTTTATTAGAGAATACGTAGAAGTATTAAGATAGCTTATATTTATTACTTAAACATACTTTATAACAGTTACCTTGGTTATTTAATTCGTAACCTTTTCGTTTGCTCGCGTTTTAACTTAAACACGAACTATTGCGATTATTTCGCTTTAAGTCCCGCATTAAGGTTTTATTTTTGGGTTAAATATTATTCGACTTAAAACCTTTTTAATTAAAATCGTCTTAATTAAAAGGATTCGCGGAAACCTCGTAAGACGTTAAAATGTTACTTTAACGTTTTTTGATATCATTAGTTCATAACTTATAACTTAATAACCGAGGAAGTTAATAGCCACCCTTTAGTAATTAATCGTACCGTTTTTAATTTCGGCCTTCCTTACTATTTAAAAAGTAATTATCTAGATATCTATAATTAAAGCTATTGCTATACACAAGTCGTTAAGCTATAGGATTGTCGTTTTCGTTTCCAGGATACCGTATCGTTACCTTTAGGTTATAACCTTTCGTTATTTCCCGATTTATTCGTTTAAGGTTTTTGCTAACTTTAAGGCTTGCTTTAGCCGGTTGCGGTATTTTCGTTAGGTATTAATTAAAAGCTTGTTATCGTATACCCTATTAGATTCGGTCAACGCAACGTATTATTTCCGTATATTTTTATCTGGAAAAAAGTTCGTTTTTTTAATTGCTGGAAATACCGATTTTAGGATTTAATTATTAAGGCTATTTATATTTTTGCGAAAGCTATCGTACTTTCTATTTATCTCAGTATATTCCGTAAAGTTTTAATTATAGGTTTATTTCCCTTCGGTATTTATTTTAAGGGTATTCGTTATGTGGTTCGTTTAATCGACCTTTTCGATTTGTATGTTTTTTTCGGAGGAGAAACTGGCCGCTTACGTTATTATTTAACGCAGTCGTTTTTTTTTAAATAGGTAATTATCTTGGGTTTTATTAGTCTGATAAACCATTTAAATAACTAATGAAGATCGATATAATGTTAGATATCAAACGCCCGTGCTTTAAATTAGAATTCGCCCTTAAAGCGGCCCTAATCCTTAAGTCACTTATAGATAACGGAGGACATGGACGGTACGGTCGTTATTATTATTATTAAGGTATATAGAAAATTGTTATTAATATATAACCTATATCGTCTTAACAACTGCTAATCAATTGATATATATGCTTTTTAAGCGAATAAAACTTTTAATTGTCAGATATAAGGGACATCAGTCGTATTGTTATATTAGTTCAGTTTCAGGTGCTGTTGCACTCATCCAACTTCAAGTAGGTTAGCTCCGGAACACGTATAGGCCGATCAGTAGGCGACCTTTCCGTATATGGGGTGCGCTAAGCACCCCCCAGCTAGCCGACAATATCAGCATATCCTCTGAAGAGCTGTGCAGCTGCTCTCTAGTAAATGTGACAACGTATTAATTATAACGTTTAAAATAAAAACGAAATTTTTTAATATTAGTAAATACAGCTTAAATAAATTAAATTAAAGCCTGGTAATAATTTAACTCTTATTATTAAAGCCTTTTTAAAAAGACTATTTAGACTGTTCTTAAAAATTAAGTTAGTTGCCTTATTTGTGAAGCCTGATTAAAATAATTAAAGTTTTTATTAAATCTGTTTTTAATTGTCTTAATACCGAGAAACTATGATAAGTTTTTAGTTATTATAAAGCCATGGCTTTTTTATATTTAATTAATTAATTAACTAATTAATAAAACTCTGATATTATTTGTTGTATTTAGCGATAATATTGTTAATGGAAAAAATAAAAGTACTTTTTAACGAATAAAATAATAAGTTTTATGAAAAACGGGGTTAAATTTTAAATCCTTAAGTCTGCTAATAAACGTTTATTATTTAAATAAAATGCACTTTTTTAGTTCATATAATACTTTTTTAATTATATGGTGTATGTGTAGTTTATTAGGTGGATATTAGGAACTAACACCTGACCAGCTTGGGTACATTGTCGGGACATGACTTGGACCATTACCGATCGAGGTCACGTAACATAGATCCGAGTAGGTAAACGGATCCCAAGGGATCCATGCATTTAGATACCATGGATCCGAAAGAATGCCCGGATCCATAAAAATCTAATTCATTTATACGATACGGATTCGGATGGATGTTCGGATCCAAATAGATCCAGTTTATGATATATACATTTATTATCACTATAATATAGATATATTACCAGCTTATAATATAACTTGGTTACCTAAATTAACTTTAATAATTTGCTATTACCAAACGTGATTATTAAATATTTTACTACCAGTTTCTTAGGTTATTATTATTAATATAAACCGTACGATTAAGTTTAATACTTGGTTAAATCTCTTAGCCGTTATACGTTATAAGCTTTTATTTAATAATGCCGTTAAACTTTGAGCAATATTTCCGATCATATATTTAGTAACAAGTAACCCGTAACTATTATTAAGGAGTTTACTTTTAAGAAATTAAAAAAAGCTATAATTACTAGAACTCAGAAAGTTTAAAAATTCAAAGAAGTAAACGAATAAATTAAAGTTTCACTTATTATGGTACTTAGATACAAAATTAAAGTTTTAAGACCTTTCGATGGTGTCGAAAATATATAACATTTTTTAATTTAAGTTAAGTTTTACTTTTATCTTTACTACAACTCTTTAATTAATAAGGCCGATAAAACTATTACTATTATTAAAAGCTTAAGAAAGAAATGCTTTAAAATAGTTTAAACTTACCTTACGAAACTACCTAGAAAAAGTAAAGTATGACAAGAAGGAAAATATTAACAGATTATTCAAACATTATACCTATTTCGAAAAAGAAATTAAAAACATATTCAGAAACCTTAGCGAAAAACGAAAGGCCGGATAGAATATTTTCTTTACTTGCTTTAAAAGGCTTCACTTTAAGGTACGCCGCATTATTTAAATAATTTTTATCACGTACCAGATGAACTAATGACAAAACTATGATAAACACCCTTTATTAAGGACTAAAAGAAACCGTTAAGGAAAAAATAATCCGCGTTAAAAAACTTTTTACCTTTAACGAATACGTTAACCAGATATTTAAAACTGATAACCGATAATACGAATAACGTATGGAAAGAAAAGTGCAGTATTTCCTTAAACCCGAACATTCGAAAGGTAATTAATAATAAAGGAAAAATAATCCCGTTATATTTTATAAAATGACGCCAGAACTTATAGAATTAAGCGTGGTTTAATAGCGTAACTTTCGTATGATTAAATACTTTAATGATAACAACATGAAATAAAAGGCATATTAGCGCAAAACATCTAAAAGACCAGAACAACATATATGGATAACGGTTCCCCAAGGACCCTTTCGAAATAATTAAGGCAATAGTAAGTTACTGAATATAATTAGGATTAAAGACGATTATAACCCCCCTAAAAAAATACGATAAAGATTACAAAAAGCAAAAAGGCTATCTTAGGCAGTTACCCAGAAATAACGAACCCCTACCATAAAACCTATAGTAACCTAATAGCTAAAAAATTACGACGGATAAAAGGACCTTATAAAGGAGAAGTTACTTTCCCGTTCGCAATAAGAACGTCGATAGCGGTACGAATAATTAAAAGTAAACGCATAAATTAAGAAAAATTAAGATTAAGACGAAAGCATGTTACCAGGATAACCGAGCCGATACGGGAAACTTTATATTATTTAATATAAACACGTTTATTACCTTAAGCATATGGAAAGATAACGATATATCGAAAAAGGATTTACGCGAATATATAATTATAGGGTCGACTCTTAATACTAAATTGGAAAGGATTTTAGGAAATCACGATAATATAAATATTTAATGATATACGCCTTAAGAAATACGGTTAACATTATTACGGTAGTAATGAATTAACTTAAAAAGAGACCTATCCCGATAAAGATCTTATATACTATTTTAGATAATACGACTATAAGATAAAAAAGAATTATTAAATAGTTATAAAAGCATTGTTAAAAGTAATTAATAATTTAAATTTCCAATTAGCTTTTATAACAAACTTAGAGACGTAACAAAAAATTAAAACCAAGATTTAAAAAAAAACGAAAATATAAGGTAATACGACGCCTAGTTTTAAGGACGATAAAAGGGATAAAAAGATCCCGAACCAGAATATATTACCAGAAAAAACTTTCAAACGTAAGTCCTTTTATTCGAGGTTACCTTACGCCGCCAGCAAGGATAATTAAAATAATTACAAACTTTTAATCAGTAAAATAGGAGCGTATTAAGGCGTTAAAAACGAATTAAAAGATGGACGCCAATTATAAAAAAGCAGTAAGATGGTAAGACCCGGAAAAGCTAGCAGGACCTTCCTAGAAAAGCTTTAAACGCAACGATAAAAGCCGAAAATAACCTTATTACTTAGCAAGTATAAATAAAAACGTATTAGTTTACTGTATTAATAAATTACGAAATATTAGAAAGTAATTATATTACGCTTAATATAATTAACCGACTTCGATTATTATGGAAGGACAAAATGGAACCCTACATCGCCGAGAACGTAAAAGGTAGGCATTTACCTACGATAACGGAAAGATTACCCGCGGGATTAATTATTTCGAGATTTTTATTAATAAACGAAACTAAACGGCAGATTTCGATATCGTTCCGATAAGGAATTACAACATAATCTTTGAAAAACTATAGCTATATTAATATAATTTCTTAATCGATTAAGTAATGAACTAAGTAAAGTTTATTTCATATTTTTTCGATAAAAAAAGCAAGATATAAAAAGATCTTAATATTCGATTAAAAATAACGACGAATATAGGCATAAGGACACAATAAAATCCATATTACTTATAAAAATAACATGTAAAAAAGAATAAGGGTATTATAAAAAAGATACAACGTATTATGGTTATTATTAGAACAAAGCTACGAAAAATAAACGATCACCTATAGCATTAGCCCCTAGAGCCAGAAACCATGGCCAACGTACCTTCATAATATTATAAATATGAACGATTGTTTCGAAAGGAACTTAAGACGAAACTTCTGGAACATAACGAATGTGATTATAAAATAATCCTTAAAAAAGGAACATCGACTAGATTTTAGCCGATCTATAACCTTAACGAAATAAAATTATAAGTATTACGTAAATATCTTAAAAACAAACTTTAAAAAAGTTATATACGACGTTCCAATTTATCAGCCGGATACCCTATATTTTTCATATTAAAGAAAAACGGAAGGTTACGTCTAATTATCGATTATAAATAACTAAACGACATTACGGTCAGAAATAAAATACTATTACCCTTAATTCATAAAATAAAAGAACTCCCTTTACGGAATAGATTAATTCATAAATTTAAACTTTAAAAAAAGATTTAATCAAATCCACATTAAACCAGAATATAAATGGAAAATAATTTTTAAAACGAAGTACGGACCTTTCGAATATCTTATTATGCCCTTTGGATTTACGAACGTACCAGCAACCTTTTAACGAATGATTAACCATATACTTAGAAAGTACTTAGACATTTTCGTTATTTATTACCTTAACGATATTTTCATTTATTCGCAAAACAAAAAAGAATATGTAGAATACGTTCGTACAGTTTTCCAAGCCTTACGAAATGCCAACCTGTTAATTAATATGGAAAGAAATTAGTTCTATATGGAAAGAAATAGAATTTCTACAAGATAGTATTACCCTAGGACATATCAAAATAAACTTAAGAAAATTGCTCTAATATAGGAATAAAAGACGCTTACTATAATAAAAGAAATACAAACCTTCCTTAGATTTATTAATTATTACAGGAGGTTTATTCGATACTTTAGTAAAATAGCCATACCATTATCTAACTTAATAAAAAAATGATATAAGTTCCTTTAGATAATAATAATAATAGAAACCACTTTTCGAGAAATTAAAAACGCGATTACTAGCGAGCTAGTATTAATCACATACGACCTAAACCGCTTAATTAAGATATAAACCAACGCATTAAATTACGTTTTGGGCGTAATAACCGGATATCGTAATAATCAAGGCAACTTACACCTTATCACCTTTTATTTCTACAAATTAAAAAAAGCAAAGTTAAATTATAACATTTCTGATAAAGAAGTTATAACTATCATTAAAGCTTTCCGAAAATTTACACATTATCTGAAAAAAGCCTTTACTAAATCATAAAAATATTACCCTCTTTACCATTATCAAAAGACTTATAGGACAATACTTACGCTACGTTGAAAAATTAACAAAATACGATTTTATTATCATTTACGAAAAAAGATTAAAATGGTAAAGCGAACATACCTAATCGCCAACCAAACTTCGAAAAAAAGCAATTAAGGTTAACCACCAAATCTTTAATATTACGCCAAAAGAATATTTATAACTACAACAAATATTAACGATTAAAATAATAGCCCTTAACCTATATTAAAAAATCAAAAATTATAACGACATCTTCCTTAAAAAAAAGAAAAAAGAAAAAACACAAATCCTAAAAGGATACCAAGAGATATTGATGCGAAACATATATAAACATCAGTTGTAGGGATATCTAAAAATTTATAAAAGCTTAAAATAATTAAAACGCTTTTATTATTTTCCTAAAATAAAATCGATAATAAAGAAAATACGATAACAGTGCTATATATACAATAAGGTAAAGACTCGACGATACAAACAATACGGAAAATTACAACCATTACTAATTTTAAAGCGACCATAAAATTTAATTACTTTCGATTTTATTACTAAGCTTTCTTTATTAAAAAAAGCTAATTACGGGTATATATAATAATAACATTTTTATAATAGTTAACTAATTTATTAAATTTGCTTATTTTCTACCGTAAAAGAACGATACGGCTATAAAGTAACTAACTTACGTCTTCTTTAAATATATTTTAAAAGTATACGGATTACTAACGGAAATTATTTCAAACAAAAAAAATAATATTTACTTCGAAATTTTGGCAAGACCTCATGGTATAACTAAATCTAAATCATAAACCTTTTAACGTATTTAAACCTTGAACGGATAAAGAAAAAAAAAAAACCAACTAAATACTAGAAACTTGCTTACGATATTATATTAACTACGAACAAAAAGATTAAGTTTAAAAACTATACATCGTACAGTTGACCTACAATACTAATTACCACTAAAATACCAAAATAACTCTAACAAACGCTAATTTTAGTTTTATACTTAAAAACTTATAAAAATATATACAAAGAATTAAATAACCTTAAAACAATCCTTATATCAAAATAACTTAAATAATTACATGTAGAAATAAGAACAAAACTTAAATTCGCATGCAATTAAATAGAGAAATATGATAACCGAAAAGGGTTAAGAAGATTAACCTTCCAGGAAAGAAAAATAATCTACCTAACTACCAAAAACATGTAAATCTAACGACCAAACAAGAACCTCGACTTCAAATACATCGGCCCATATAAAATCATTAAAGAAATCTTAAAAAACAACTACTAATTAAAGCTATTACCTAAAATCAAACTCCATTCAGGTTTTTGCGTTTCCTTACTCTAATCAACAGCAAATACCATTAAGGTCAATACAAAATACGAAAAAAAGCAAAAAAAGAAAAAGAAAAAAGCAAAAGAAAAAAGAAGATAGACCGACATACGAAGCAAAAAAAAATTCTAAACACACGTAAGAAGCACGGACTTATCCAATACCTAGTTAAATAAAATAACTATCCAAACTCCGAAAACACCTGGGAACTCGCCAAGAACCTTATAAATATGCAGCGCGTATTAAAAAACTTTCACCAACAAATCCGGCAACATTCAAAATAACTTCCCAGCCCGGGTCCGCCGGAAAAAACTAATTAATATTTCCAAAATCAAATACGCTCGCCACTCCCGCAACTCAAATAGCTTATACGGCAGCCTTTATCTTAACCTTTTCCTACTTTTTTAACTTATCTAAAGACTATAACCTATAATTAATCATTTTAATACTTTTCGAACGAAAATATTCTTATTATCGACGTAACCGCTAAAAACGAAAAATAACTTTATTTATATCGCGTTATAACTGAAACAGCCGCTTTTAGGCAAAAGCTTCCTAACGTTTTAATCGTTCCCTTTTCCGTAAAATATTACGTAAAAAGTCTATCGGAATACTCGAACCGTTATAATCTTGTTTATAAAAAAACGCAATTTTAATAACGAACCATATTTTTTTACCATAACTGTGACGGCTAAAGGGTTTAACCAAATATTAAAACTAGTCGTACGTTTATATTGGCAGTAGTGTCGTAGGAAACTGAGAAATAAGGTAAATAATAATTACGTTTAGTAATAGCAGATTATTAAAGGTAATCTGAGTAACTAAGTTATATTATAAGCTGCTAATTTATTTAGATTATGGTAATAATAAACATATATATTCTCGTTTTGGCTTAAGGTACTTAAACAGCTTCAATCTTTAACTACGTTAAGCCCTTTAAGTTTATATAACGGCTTAAAGAACTTAAGATGCTTAGCGTTTTAAGTTTTTTAAGCTTGTTACGTAACTTCTTGGTTTGGATAGGGATCCACCTTTAAGGAGATCCGACCGTTTATGTTGTAGCTAAGACCGTTAGGTTATAATACGATTTCTTCCCTTTAGGATTTTTGCCCTTAAAGATTAATTTGTTTGTTTATTGCTTTGAGTAAGTATTCTTTCTTTTTTTATACTTATTATATCGGGTCGGATTAAAAAATGTCGTTTTCGTTAACGTATTAACGTTTTCGTTTTTTTAGAACTGTTATGACCTAACACACTTAGCACGCATAGGAACGGTCGGACCAAGAGTGGGTCAACCTTTCCCTTCTAGTTACGTGATCCAGGATGGTCGAACGGGATCGGTTCGATTACATTCGACCCTAAGAAACATATATATACTTATTAATATTATAATCTTAATAAACTTTAACTTATAATATAACTTAATTACCTAAATTACCTTTTAATAATTTATTATTATTAAACGTAATTATTATTTACCTTATTACTTAATTTCCCATAATATTATTATTAACGTAAACCGTACGGTTAAGTTTAATAATTAATTAAACCCTCTAACCGTTATACGTTATAAGCTTTTATTTAGAAGTATTGTTAGATTTCAAGTAATAGCTTTAATATTATATCGTCCAGCAAGCAGCCCGTATCCAAAAAAACCTTTTAAATCTCCGAAAATAATACCATAGATTCCGATAATTAGGAAATTCGACCTAGTTTTTCTTAAAAGAAAGCCTTACGGCAACTTAACTGGTTAATTAACGCGGTTACGTAACTTACCAAGGCAAAATTAAACTTATTAATACCTTTAAAAAACCCGCAATTAATTGGAAACCTAAACAGTCGAATCAAAAAGATAAGCAAACGTAAAACAACCTAATTAACCGGATTAGCTAATTTAACATATACAACTTACCTAGGTAACTTACGATAAAAAAGCTGGACAAATTTTAAAGCCTATTAAGCTTACCCCTTTTAACAGAACTACCACCAAGTTATAACAGTTCCTTACGGAATGCCGGACTTATTTTAAGTATTTTCTAATTAAATTTACGATACCTACCTTTCGAGTTCAATTCTCCGCAGGATAGTTAATTGGAAATGCGGCTACCTGGTTGAAACCTACCTTTCGTAAATAACTTACTAAACCCTTTTAATAAAGGTTTACCGAAACTATAATTATTTATATGAAGTACGAAAGTTTCAAAAAAGATTAAAAAAAGTATTCGGAATAGTAAACAAAAAAGTTAAAACCGAAAATAAAATTAAGAACTTAAAGCAAAAGGGATTAGCCTTTAAATACGGCAATTCCTTTGTTTAATTAGCTTTATAAGTTAACTGGGGATAAAAGGTATTAATAATTACGTTCTTTAACGGCCTAAAGGAAAAGGTATAAAAAGAACTGTTTAAGGATACGCGCCCCGAGAAGTTGGTGGATTATATTACCATAGCAGTTAAAATTAACCGCCGACAATACGCCTAAAAAACTTGACATTTTAAAAAACGATAAAATAATAAACTTAAATATTTTCTTAATATTAATACGCTATGAAAAACAAACATATTCTATAAGACAGTACTAGGACTTATGAAGTTAGGGGTAATCTAATAACGTAACCCGTATATTATTAAATACTTTAATTGTAATAAAATGGGATATAAGGCCTTTTAATATAAGGCACCTAAAAAGTTACAATAAAATACCTAAATGCCGGTTCCTTAACAACCCCCCCGAAATAACTAAGGTAATAATAACCGATTAATTAATATAATCAAAATTAAAAACGACCACGACCCCCTTAAAGAAATATAACAGGGATTACAAAAGGCGAAAAAACTATCTTAAGTAACTATCTAAAAGTAACGAGACCTTACTATAAGGCCTACGGTAGCCCAATAGCTAAAAAAGCACGAGGGATAAAAGGAGGTTACAGAAGACAAGCTACTTTCCCGTTTACAGAAAAAGCGGCGATAACGGTACGAATAGTTAAAATTAAACGTATAGATGAAGGAATACCAAGGTTGGAACGAAAACCTATTACCAAAATAACCGGATCAATACGGGAAACTTTATACTATCCAATACAAGCGCGCTTATTACCTTAGATAGGTAAAGGAATAACGGTATATCGAAAAATAACTTATGCGAATATATAATCAAGGATTCGACTTTTATAATCAGAAAGGAAAGGAGGTTAACGATTAACGATGGTACAGATATCTAAGGATATATGCCTCGGAAGATATTATCAATATTATTAGGGCAGTAACAAGTTGGCCTAAAGAAAAAACCTGCCGCGATAAAGATCGTATATGTTATTTCGGATGGTACGACCATAAAACAAAAAAAATAAATCCATTAGATAATTGCAAAGGTATTTCTGGAAGTAATTAATAATTTAAACTTGCGTTTAACCTTTACGGATAACCTAAATAAGCAACGAAAAATTAGTGACGAAAAAAGAAAATGAAGATATAAGGTACTACGACGCCTAATTCCAAGCACGACAGAAGGGATAAGGGACCCCCGAACCAGAATATATTAATAAAATAGACTTCCAAACATAAATGCTGTTACTTAAAAAAACGAATTAAAAAACGGACGCCACCCATAAGAAAGCCGCAAAATGGCGAAACCTAAAAAGCTAACAAAGGCTTCCGAAAAGGGCTTTAAACGCGACGATAAGAATTAAAAAGGACCTTATCACCTTATAAATAAAAATTAAAACATACTGGTTCACCGCATTTATAGACTGCGGAATAATAAAAGGTAATTATATTACGCTGAATATAGTTAACTAACTTCGATTATTATGAAAGGAAAAAATGGAACCCTGTATCGCCGAAAACGTAAAAAGTTAGGCATTTACCTACGATTACGGAAAAATCAGCCGTAAGATTAATCACCTAGAGACCTTCGTTAGCGGACGAAACCAAACAGCAAATTTCGATATCGTTCCGATAAAGAATTACGACATAATCCTCGGAAGACCATGGCTATACCAGTATAACCCCTTAATTAATTAAATAACTAACTAGGTAAAATTCGCTTTATATCTATTCGACAAAAAAGAAGTAAGATACGAAAAGATTTTAACACTTAATCGAAGATGGCGACGAATACAGGCATAAGAATACGACAAAAACCTTATCACCCATAAAAACAAAACATAAGAAAAAACAAAGATACTACAGAAATATACGACGCATTATTGCTACCATTAAAACAAAGCTACAAAAGATAAACGATTACCTATAACATCAACCCCCAAAACTAGAAACTATGGCTAACGTACTTTTACAATATTACAGATATAAACAACTATTTTGAAAAAACTTCGAAATAAAAATACTAGAACATAATATATAAAACCATAAAATAGTCCTTAAAAACGGGACATCGACCAGATTTTATCAGATCTATAACCTTAACGAAACAAAACTACAAGCATTACGTAAATATCTTAAAAACAAGCTTCGGAAAGATTACATATAACGTTCCAGTTTATCAACCGAATACCTCATATTTTTCGTATTAAGAAAAAACCGAAAGTTACGGTTAGTTATTAACTATAAGTAACTAAACGATATTACGGCTAAAAATAAAACACTATTACCCTTAATTAACAGAATAGAAAATCGCCTTTATGGAATAAGTTAATTCACGAACTTAAACCTTAAAAGAAGATATAATTAAACTCGTATTAAGCTAAGACTTAAATAAAAAATAATCTTTAAAACTAAATACGAACTTTTTCAATACGTTATTATACCTTTCGAACTTACGAACGCATTAATCACCTTTTAGCCAATAGTTAGTTATATACTTAGGAAGTACTTAAATATTTTCGTTATATGTTATTTCGATAACGTTCTTATTTACTCGAAAAATAAAAAGGAGCATATAAAATACGTTTATATAATTCTTCAAGCCTTACAAGATGTCAACCTATTAATTAATACGGAAAAAAGCCAGTTCCAGAGGCAAAAACTGGAATTCCTAAAATATATTATGACCTCAAAATGCATTAAAATAAACTCCAAAAAACCATTATAATATAAAAATAAGAAATACTCATTATAATTAAGGAGGTATAAGCCTTTTTCGGATTCACCAACTATTATGAAAAGTTCATTCGAAGCTTTAGCAAAATAATTACGCTATTATCTAATTTAACGAAAAAGAAAACAAGTTCCTTTAAACGACAAAAAACGGAAACCGCCTTTTAAAAAATTAAAAACGCGATTACCAGCAAGCCAGTATTAATCATATATAACCTAAGCCGTTTAGTTAAGCTTGAAACCAACGCTTCGGATTACGCTTTGGGCGTAATAGCAGGCTACTGCGGCGATTAAGGAAATTTATACCTTATTACCTTTTATTGTTAAAAGTTAAAAGGAATAAAGTTAAATTACGGCGTCCTCGATAAAAGATTTATGGCCATTATTAAGGCTTTCCGAAAATTTAAATATTACCTTAACGGAAAGTTTTACCAGGTTAAGGTATATACCGACTATAAAAACCTCATTCGTTTTACCATTACCAGAGAACTTACAGGATAACAATGACGTTACGCCGAAGAACTAGCAAAATATAACTTCGTTATCATTTATTAAAAAACGGCAAAGCAAACGCATTTAATCGAAAACCAAACCTCGAAAAAAAAGTATTTAAGGTTAACTACTAAATTTTTGACACCATACTAAAAGGATACCTGTAATTATAACAGATAGCAACAATCAAAGCAATACCTTTTAACTTATATCAGAAAATCCAAGAATATAACAACAACTTATTTAAGGACCAGAAAATAAAGAAAATATAAATTCTAGAAAGACATTAAGAAATATTATTACGAAATATATACGAACATTAATTACATACATACCTAGGAATCTATAAAACCTTAAAATGATTATAACGTACCTATTATTTTCTTAAAATGAAATTAATAATAAAGAAAGTGAAATAATAATATTATATTTGCAACAAGGCAAAAACTCGACGACATAAGCCATACGGAAAACTACAGCCATTATCAATCGCAAAACGACCATAAGATTCAGTTACTTTCGACTTTATTATTAAACTTTTACCTTTAAGAAACCTAATTACGGAAACACGTTACGATAGCATTTTCGTAATCGTTTACCGATTTACAAAATTTTCTTATTTCTTACCATATAACGAAAATACAAACGTAAAATAATTGGCCTATATCTCTTTAAAATATATTTTAAAACTATACGAATTATCAACAAAACTTATTTTAAATAAAGGAACAATATTTATTTTAAAATTGTGGCGAAAACTTATAACATAATTAAGCCTAAATTATAAACTGTTTAACGCATTTAAACCTTGAATACTCAGATGAATAAAAAAACTAACCAAATATTGGAAACCTACCTACGATATTACATTAACCACAAGCAAAGAATTAGGCCCAAATATTACTCATTACTTAATTAACTTATAATACTAGCTATTACGAAAATATTAAAATAACTTTAGTAAACATTAACTTTAGGTTTATATTAAATGTTTAAAGAGATATACACGAAAAACCAGTTAACGTTAAGACAATTCTTACATTAAAACAACTTAAATAATTACAGACGGAAATAAAAACAAAACTTAATTTCGTACGTAACTAAATAAAGAAGTATTATACTTAAAAAAGATAAAAGGGATTAACCTTCCGGAAAAGAAATGGTTTACCTAACCACGAAAAACATCTAAATTAAACAACCAAATAAAAATCTTAACTTTAAATGTATCGGCCTATATAAAATCATTAAGAAAATCTTAAAAAACAACGACTAATTAAAGCTACTACCTAAGGTTAAACTCCATTTAATCCTTTACGTTTCCTTATTTAAATCAGTAGAAAATACCATTAAGGTTAATATAACATACGGAAAAAGGGCAGAAAAGATATACCGACATATGAAGCAAAATGGATTCTAAATATACGCAAAAAGAATGGACTTACCTAATACCTGGTCAAATAAAAGAAATTACCCAAATTCCGAAAATATCTAGAAGACCGCTAAAAAATTTATAAACGTCTAACGGCTGCTGAAAATTTTTCACCAGCGATAACGGAATTATCCCAGTCGGCAATCGACTAATTAATAAGGTTAAATTAATCGACCGTATTTGTAATCTAACTTAACGTAACCTTAACGACCGCCGCTTTTAATTATTCTTACTTCTTTTTTAAACGTTCAAACTTTTCCATAACTTCCGCACCCTTAATATTACGACCAAGTATCTTAATACCCCGACGACGGAAAAGCCGTTTTTATTTCTGCAAACGATCGAGCTTATTAGCAGCGGCCCGTAATATTTTTCGAACCTACTTTTCCTTACGTTTTAAACGATCTTTTCTAATAAGAAACTTTTAATATTCCGTTTCCGAAAGCCTAAAAACATTATAAGAATTATCATAACGAACGTACCGTACGCATTTTATGGAACCACGGACGACCTTATAATTTGCACCTTCCTTTTCGTTAGGAAAACAAAAAGGTATATGAAAATTAAAACGTTTAATACGTTTTCAAAGAACGAAAATGTTAATACGTTAACGAAAACAACGTGTTTTAATTCGACCCGACATAATAAATATAAAAAAGGAAAGGTTATTTACTAGAATTAATAGATAAATAAATTAATTTTTAAGGGCAAAGTGTTTAAAGGGGAAAAGTCGGATTATAACTTAACAGTTTTAGCTATAATACAAACGGTCGGGTCTTCCAAAAAGTTATTCCCAACCAAAGCCAAGGAATCACGTAACAAGCTTAAAAAACTTTAAGCGCTAAGCACCTTAAGCTTCTTAAACCGTTATGCGAGCATAAAAAGCTTAACTTGCTTAAGGGTGTAAGCAGCTTAAACATCTTAAGCCAAAATAAGAATATATACGCTCGTTACTACCATAATTTAAATAAATTACCAGCTTGTAATATAACTTAATTACCTAGATTACCTTTAATAATCTGCTATTACCAGACGTAACTAGTAAACACCTTATTACTTAGTTTCTTACGACATTACTGCTAACATTTTTTTTGTAGTATTTAACGCCGGGGGGTTAACCTGTATAGCGGCTGTCCCAGAGCCTCTCTTAGGGCATATAGAGCGTGCTAAGCTAGGTGAAGCTATCTTTAATTAACTTATTTACAAATGCAAACTTATTTAGCAGTTTTTCTCCGTAAACGCGTTACCGTTTCTAACGTATTAAGCTGTATCCTTTTTCCTTCGTACGAGGGCAGTACTTAGCGTTTTCCCCCTTCCCTTAGCGGGAGTTTTCGAGGGTTAGAGCTTAAATTATAATTGTGATGATTAGGTATATTAGTTGGTTATCTGGTATATATTACGCATTTAGGCGCCTTAATAAATGGGAAATTTACTTTTTTTTTTTGCCTTTTTTAATTGCTTTAAAAACGCCTAAAAGTACCGGCCGAATATTTTATATTTAATTTAAAAAAAGTCGCTAAGGCTTTAAATAACCTTTACCGCTATAAAATAATCGCTCCGTTTGGAACGATATCCGGTAACGACTTTAATGTAACCCTGTTCCGGTGTTTTCGCGTATAAATATCCCCGTAAAACCCCGTAACCTTAATATAATCCTTAAAAACGATTAAGTTATTTTTATAAGTTCCTTTAAGTAACGAACTTTATCTTTAAGTTTTTATAAACGCGTTTTCGATTTTAATAATTAATTTTCGAAAAAGGCGTCCGCCTTTATATAATAAATTAAGTATTTGGGCGTTTTAAGCTTACCGTAAGTGCAGTATAGTTTAGCGTCGTCGTACTTGAATTTCCGGTAATATTAGGCAAAATTTCTATACCCCGTACGAAACGCCAGATAATAGTAAAGGGCCGGTTTCGTTAAGTATTCTAATTTATGAAGATAACGTAAATAGTATTTCAGTTTTTAAACCTTATAACGTTATAAAAATTTAATAATAATTATTTTTTACTATATTTTCTATTACACTTTATTTCGTAATTTTATTTTAAACTGAATTTCGGAAGTTATAATTATGTAATCATTATTAATGTTTTTTAAATTTAAACCCGCTTTTGTTAATTTATCCGCTAATTCGCTTTTTTCTACGCCGTAATATTTCGGATTTTAACGTATTCCGACGTTATACGTATTTATTATTACGTAAAACTTTAGGTATACCTCTTAAAAGGATATAATAATATTCGCCTTAATCCTTTAAATTATTTCCGTATTATTTAAGTAAACCTATATTCGTTTTCGGTTAATTTCCGGTAATCCCATAACGACGTACTTTAAATTTTTTTAATCCTTTATTATTTCCGTATCGAAAATAATAAAGTAAGGGTTTAAACGTCCGCATCCCGTACCGAAAAATCGCTTATTTTGATAAACTGCAAAACCGTAACCGACTTTTGTTTTATCTTACGAGTTATCCGAAAAAACGATAACGTCTTCCGGTAACAACGTTACATACCAGGCCTTAAAAGCTATAGTAACTTCCTTTTTGGTAAGTCTTTATGTAAGATCCTTTTTCGAACCAGGTGGGTATTTAAAAGGGATTAAAATAAGTCGTTATACGGGTGGTAACATTTTTGCCATTGCCTGTACTTTAGTTTTGGGATTTTGCAAACCCTTTACCTTACGTCCATTAATAATTTTAATTAATTCGGGTTTTTAGGTTAAAAGGTAATCTTTGTCGATAATTCGAAGCTTATACGCAAATCTTCATAATACGGGGTCCAGGGTTATTTGTACCGTCGGTAATCCCGAATCATAATATAAAACGTCCGTAAGTATTATTCTTTATATTAATAAGGTAATTTTAATAATTAAGGTAAAAGCCCGTTAAATCTTTCCTACGTATTAACCTATTTTAACGTTAACCTTATTCTTTCTTATTTATTTGATACGTTTTCTGTATTATGCTTTCGCGCCGTATAATACCGTAAAAATAATATACGTAATTATAGCTTTCCGTAATCCGGACGCCGGGGGCCCGTATTTCGTATTTGCCAGGTACCGTATATGTTAGGCGAGTTATATTACTTTACCTGTTTTTTTTAAAACGTGCCGCCTAAATGTTAACTTTCTGTCGAACCATACCCTAAGCTACCTGAATGCTGGCGCCTTGTTGCTGTTTTCCGGTTTCTTTACCGGGTGGATTGTGAAGTTGTCGTCGACTACCACCGACGGGTCGTGTTCCTCCCGCATTCTAGTGATATGTAATAGCTCGCACTTTTCTGGGGCGAAATAGACCCGGTTTTCTTTACCCCATTGTAGCACCTGCTGATTACTGCCAACATAAACCGTACGACTAGATTTAATAGTTGGTTAAACCCCTTAGCCGTCACATACAACACCAGTTACTATAAAAGCACCAAGACGACTCCAGCAAACGCTAATTTCGATTTCACACCAAAAGTTTACAAAGATATACGCGAAGGAGCAATTAATATTAAAGCAATCCTTATATCAGAATAACTTAAACAATTACATACGGAAATAAAAACAGAACTTAAATTCGTACTTAACTAAATGAAAGAATACTATAACCAGAAAAGGTTAAAAGGACCAACCTTTTAAAAGGAGGAGATGGTTTACCGAGCTATTAAAAAGTCCAAATCAAGCGATTAAATAAGAAATTTAACTTTAAATATATCGGCCTGTATAAAATTATTGAGAAAATCTTAAAGAATAACTACCAATTAAAACTACCCCTTAAAGTCAAACTTTATCCAGTCTTTCACATTTCCTTATTCGAGTCAGCAATAAACACCATCAAAGTTAACACGGGATACGAAAAAGAGGTAAAAGAAAATGCACCAACGTACGAAGCAGAAAAAATCCTAGATACGCGTAAAAAAGACGGACTTATCGAATACTTAATCAAATAAAAAAACTACCCGAATTCCGAAAACACTTAAGAAGCCGCCAAGAATCTTACGAATGCTTAGCGCCTCTTAAGGAGCTTCCACCAACACCGAAAGCACCCAAGGTAGCTTCCCAGTCTAAATCTGCCGAAAAAAACCAGTCAATGGCTCCCGGGCCCGACCAGTCAGGCACACCCGCAGCCTGAACGATTTGCACACTGGCCTCCACTTTAACCCGTTCCTATCACTCCAACTTATCCAAATCTTCGATACCGCGACAAACTATTTCAGCAACCTTCTCTCGTAAAAGTTTCTCTTATTTACGAAAACGTTATAAATAAACAAGCGCCTTAAAAAGCGACGCTTCGATTTCCCGCTTCTTTCGCTTAATCCTGTCCTTTTTACAAAAAAACGCAAAACATAGCTTAAAAATCTATTGCCCCGAAATCGTAATACGTATATTTCTTTTCCATATAAAAACTATAACGAACCTTACCTTTTACGACGATATATTCAGGACGGTTAACGCGAAAATAAATAAAATAACCTAATATGCTTAAGTTAAACTTATAAATAAAACGAAAAAGGTTTTTATAACGATCCGGATTAAGATCTTATTTTTTTTTACTTTATAAAATACGACTAAATATAATATAAATAATAAAGAAAAATAATAAAAAGGGAAAAAGGTTTCACGTACCTAGCAAAAACACAAACAAACCTGATTTTTGGGATAAAGATCCTAAAGGGGGAAAATCGTATTATAACCTAACACACTTAGCACGCATAAAAACGGTCGGACCAAAAATAGGTTAACCTTTCCATTCTGATTACGTAATCCAGGATGATCGAACGGGATCGGTTCGATCACACTTAACCATAAATGGATGGTCGAACGGGATCGGTTCGACCATATTCGATTATAAAAAGTATATATATATTTATTAATATTATAATCTAAATAAATTTGAGTTTATAATATAATTTGGTTACTTAGATTACCCTTTATTAATTTGCTATTTCTACACGTAATTATTATTTATCTTATTACTTAGTTTCCCACGATATTACTGCTAATATAAACCGCACCATTAGGTTTAATAGTTGGTTAAACCCTTTAGCCATTATAAGAACGTATTAAACCTTTTAGCTTTAATATTCTTTTTTATTTTCGTTGCGAAAAAAAGGGTATAAATTATAAGGTCGCCCGTAATTCCGTGAAATACGTACGGTACGTTTGTTATAGTAATCTTTATGATATTTTTGGGCTTTTGGAAACGGAATATTAAAAACTTTTTAATACAAAAGATCGTTTAGAACGTAAAAAGAAATAAGCTTAAGAAATATTACGGGCCATTGCTAATAAGCTTAACCGTTTGTAAAAATAAAACCGGCTTTTCCGTCGTCGGCATATCGAGATGTTTTGTTATAATATTAAAAGTACGAAAGTTATAAAAAGGTTTAATCGTTTAAAAAAAAGATTAAAAATAGGTAAAGGCGGCGGTTATTACGGTTACGTTAAGCCAGGTTACAGATCCGGTCGACTGGTTTGAATTTATTAACTAGTCGACTGCCGATTGGGATAGTTCCGTCGTTGCTAGTAAAACCTTTTTAATAGGCGTTGGGCGTTTATAAAATCTTTGGCGGGTTCTTAGGTATTTTCGAAGTTTGGGTAGTTTTTTTACTTGATTAGGTACCGGGTAAGTCCGTTCTTTTTGCGTATGTTTAAAATTTTCTTTGCTTCGTATATTGGCGTTTTTTTCATTTTTTTCTTTTTTTCAATTTTTTTCTTTTTGCTTTTTTTTGCTTTCTTTCGTATCCTGTATTAATTTTAATAGTATTTGCTGTTGATTCAAGTAAGGAAACGTAAAAGATTAGGTGGAGTTTAACCTTAGGTGGTAGTTTTAATTGGTAATTGTTTTTTAAGATTTTTTTAGTGATTTTATATAAGCCGATATATTTGAAATCGACTTCTTTGTTTAGTCGTTTAATTTGGATATTTTTGGTGGTTAGATATTTCATCTTCTCCTTTTAGAAGGTTAGTTTTTTATTTCTTTCTAGTTGTAATACTTTTTTATTTAGTTACGTATATATTTAAGTTCTGTTTATATTTTTGTATATAATTGTTTAAGTTGTTTTAATATAAGTATTATCTTAACGTTAACTAATTCTTTAACTATATTTTTATAAACTTTTAATATAAATTCAAAGTCAGCATTTGTTAAGGTTGTTTTGATATTTTCGTAATAGCTAATGTTACATGTTAATTAGGTAATAAGTAAAATTTAAGTTTAATTATTTTGCTTCTGGATAATATAATATCGGAAGTAAGTTTTAGTATTTAATTGGTTTTTTCTATTTCTCTGTTTATTTAAGGTTTAAATACGTTAAATAATTTGTGGTTTGGGCCTAACTATACCATAAATCCTTGCTAAGATTTCGAAATAAATGTTATTTTTTTATTTAAAATAATTTCCGTTGGTATTTTATAGACTCTTAAAATATGTGTTAAAAATATAGACCAGTTGCTTTATATTCGTATTTTCGTTATATGGTAGGATATAGGAAGACTTTGTAAATCGGTTAACGATTATAAAGATCTCATCGTAATGTATGCCCGCAGCTGAGTTTTTTGATCGTGGAAATTTAGTAATAAAATTAAAGGTAACTAAATCGTATAATCGTTTTGCGATTGATAATAGTTGTAATTTCCCGTCTGGTTTATATTGTCGAGTCTTTACTGTATTGTAAATATAACATTATTATTATATTCCTTTTATTATTGATTTTATTTTAGGAAAATAATCAGTATGTTATAATCGCTCTAAGGTTTTGTAAATTTTTGGGTGTCCGTATAACTGATGTTTATATATGTTTTGCATTAATATCCGTTGTATTTTTCTAAGATTTATGTTTTTTCCATTTTTTAGTTTTTAAGTAGGTTATTATTATATTCTTGGATTTTTTAGTATAAGTCAAGGGGTATTACTTTAATTATTGCTATTTATCGCAATCATAAATACCTTTTTAGCGTAATGTTAAAGATTTGGTATTTAATTTTGATTATCTTTTTTTCGAAATCTGGTATGCGACTAAGTACGTTTACTTTGCCGTTTTCCGATTTCTTTTTGTAGATAATAATAAAGTTGTATTTTATTAATTCTTTAACGTAACGTCATTATCGTCCTGTAAGATTTTTGATAATGGTAAAGCGGGTAAGGTTTTTATGGTTAAATGTAAACTTCAATTTGGTAAAGGTTTTCCTTAAGATAATATTTAAACTTTCGAAAGGCCTTAATAATAATTATAAATCCTTTATCGGAACTGTCGTAATTTAATTTCGCTTTTTTTAATTCGCAAAAATAAAAGGCGATAAAATATAAATTGCCGTAATTATTATGGTATTTAATTATTATGCCTAAAGCGTAATCCGAAACGTTAGTTTTAACTTTAACTGGGCGGTTCTGGTCGTATATGATTAATATTAGTTTGCTGGTAATCGCATTTTTAATTTTTTAAAAAGTTATTTCCGGTTTTGTTATTTAAAGGAACTTATTTCCTTTTTCTACTTAAGATAAATAATGGCATAACTACTTTATTAACATTTCGAACGAACATTTTGTAATAATTAATAAATCCGAGGAAACTTTGTATTTCTTTAACCATAATGGGCATTTTTTATTTCTGTATTATAGCGATCTTCTTAGAGTTTATTTTAATATATCTTAAGGTGATAATATATTTTAAAAATCTTACCTTTTCTATATGGAACTAGCTTCTTTTATCTTAATTAGTAAGTTAGCGCTTTATAGGATTTAAACGATTGTATAAACGTATATTATATATTCCTTTTTATTTTTCGAATAAAAGAAATATTATCGAGGTAATAAATAACGAAAATGTTTAAGTATTTCCTAAATATATAATTAACTATTAGTTAAAAGGTTGCTAATGCGTTTGTAAGTCGGAAGGGTATAATAAATTATTCGAAAAGTCCGTACTTTGTTTTAAAGGTTGTTTTTTTATTCGTATTCTGGTTCGATGCGGATTTGATTATATTCTTTTCTGAAATTTAAGTTCGTGAATTAATTTGTTTTGTTAAGGTAATTCTTTATTTTGTTAATTAAAGGTAATAACGTTTAATTTTTAACCGTGATATCGTTTAGCTATTCGTAATTAGTAATTAGGCGTAACGTTTCGTTTTTCCTTGGTATAAAGAATATAAGATATCCGGTTAATAAATTAAAGCGTTATATATAACCTTTTCGAAGCTTATCTTTAAGATATTCGCGTAATGCCTATAATTTTATTTCGTTAAGTTTATAAACCAGATAAAATCTGGTCGATATCATTACTTAAGGATTATTTCGTAGTTTTATTCGTTATATTTTGGTAATTTCGTTTCGAGTTCCTTTTGAAATAATCGTTTATATTTGTAGTACTATAGAGGTATATTAGCTATGGCTTCTGGCTTTAGGGATTAATGCTATAAATGGTCGTGTATCTTTTGTAATTTTGTTTTGATGGTAGCAATAATACGTCGTACTTTTTTATGGTACCCTTGCTTTTTTTTATGTTTTGTTCCTGTGGGTAGTAAGGTTTTTATCGTATCCTTATGCCTATATTCGTTGCCATTTGCGATGGAATATTAAGATTTCTTTTTATCTTACTTTTTTTATTAAATGGATATAAAACGAATTTTACCTAGCTAATTATCTAATCGATTAAGGGGTTATATTAGTATAGCTATGGTTTTCCGAGGATCATGTCGTAAATCTTTATTAGAAAGATATCAAAGTTTGCTGTTTGGTTTCGTTTGTTAACGAAGATTTCGAAGTGATTAATCTCGCAGGTAATTCTTTTGTTGTCGTAAGTAAATACCTGACCTTTTGCGTTCTTGGCGATGTAAGGTTCCATCTCTTTCTTTACAGTAGTGGAAATTAATTAATTACATCCGGCGTAATGTAATTATTTCCTATTATTCCGTAATTTACAAATACGGTTAATTAATATATCTTAATTGGTATTTATAGGGTGATAAGGTTATTTTTAGTTTTTATTATCGTATTTAAAGCCTTTTTAGGAAGCTTTTGTTAGCTTTTCCGGGTCTTATTATTTTGCGGCTTTTTTATAGGTAACGTTCGTTTTTTAATTCGTTTTTTAACGGCTTGATGCGTTTTTAGTTTTGCTAATTAAGGGTTTATAATTGCTTTAATTGTTCTTCCTATCGGCGTAGAGTAACCTTGAGTAAGAGGATTTGTATTTGAAAGTTTTTTCTGCTAATATATTTTAATTCGGGGATTCCTTGTTTTTCCTGTCGTCCTTGGAACTAGGCGTCGTATTGCCTTATATTTTCGTTTTTCTTTTCTTTATCTATTATTTTTCGTCGTTTATTGGGGTCGTTTGTAACGTTTAAACGGAAGTTTAAGTTGTTAATTATTTCCAAGATCGCGTTTTTGATAATTTGGTGCATTTCCTTTTTTTTTTATGGTCGTATTATTCGAAATGGCATATAAGATTTCTGTCGGGGCAGGTTTTTTTGGGGGGGTTAATCCGTTACTGCCGTGATGATATTAATAATGTTCTTTAAGGCGTATGTCCTTAGATATTTGTACTATCGTTAATCCTTAAGATTTCTTTCGGTTTAATTATGGAAGTTGAATTTTTGATTATATATTCGCGTAAATCCTTTTTCGATATATCGTTGTTTTTTTATATGTTTAAGGTAATGGGCGCGTTTATACTGGATGGCATAAAGTCTTTTATGTCGGTCCGGCTATCCTGGTAACAGGTTTTTGTTTTAATCTTGGTATTTCTTCATTTATGCGTTTAGTCTTAACTGTTCGTACCGTTGTTGCCGTTCTTTTGGGAATGGGAATATGGTTTATTTTTTGTAAGTTCCTTTTATTTATTATGTTTTTTTAATTATTAATTTATTGTAAGTTCTGTAATAAGAGCTTATTATTCCTGAATGGCTGCCTAAGATAGCTTTTTTACCTTTTGTAATTTTTGTCGTAATTCTTTAAGGGGGTCGTAATTATTTTTGATTTTAATTATGTTAATTAATCGATTATTATTACTTTAATTGTTTCGGGGTGGTCCTTAAGGAACCCGTATCCAGGTATTTTGTCGTAATTTCTTAACTGCCTTATATTAATATGCCTTATGTTTTATCTTATTATAGTTAAATTATTTAATAATACGAAGGTTGCGTTATTAAATTACGCCTAACTCCATAAGTCCTAGCGCCAGTTTATAGAATACGTTGGTTTTTCGTGGCGTGTTAGTGTTAGGGGGGTACCTTGGTTTATTGTTTTGTCGGTTTTTGAAGTGTCGAGTTTTCCAGGCGTATTGCTAGTCGTCGATTTTGATTGTTATGGCGATATAATCCACCAATCTTTCGGGACGTTTATTCTTAAATAGTTTTTTTATACTTTTTCCTTTAGGCCGCCGAAGAACGTAATTATTAAAGCTTTTTATCCTTAATTAATCTTTGAAGCTAGTTACACGAAAAAATTGCCGTATTTAAAAATTAATTCTTTTGGTTTTAGATTTTTATTTTTATTTTTGGCCTTAAACTTTTCGTTTACTATTCTAAATACTTTTTTTAATTCCTTTTTAAATTTTTCGTAATCGTTATAAATAGCTAACGTTTCCGCGGACCTTTATTAAAGGGGGCTAGTAATCTACTTACGAAAGGTAAGCTTAAATTAAATAATCCCGTTTCCGGTTAGCTGTTTTATAGCGAACTAAATTCGAATGATAAATATTGTAAATCTAATTAAAAGGTATTCGAAGTAAGTTCGGTATTCCGTAAGAAACTATTATAACTTGGTAATAATTCCGTTAAAAAAGGTAAATTTAATGAATTTTAAAAGTTTCCCGGTTTTCTTACTATAAGCTATCTGGGTAAATTCTGTTAATTAAGCTGGTTAGTTCGGTTAAATGAGTTACTTTATATTTACTTATCTTTTTAATTTAACTTTTTAAGCTTCCAGCTAGTTACGGATCTCCTTAAGCGTATTAATAAGCTCGATATTATTGTTAATAAGTTACGTAACCGCGTTAATTAACCAGTTAAATCGTCGTAAGGCTTTTTCCTAAAAAAGATTAAGTCGAATTTTCTTATTATCGGAATTTATGGTATTATTTTGTAACGATATGCGCAGCTGCGGTCGGCGGTATTGGTGCAGTGCTCTTATAAGGTGGATTTGGGTGTCCAAACCCTAATTGGGGTTTGGAATTGCTGATCTTTTGATCTTGTGGTTAGCGTCGCACCCTCGCTTATCTCACATATTTTCGGGGATTTAAAAAGTTCCTTAAGAAACGGATTGCTTATTAAACGATATAATATTAAGGATATTACTTAAAGTTTAATAATATTATTAAATAAAAGCTTATAACGTATAACGGTTAAAAAGTTTAACTAATTATTAAACTTAACCATACGGTTTACATTAATAATAATATTATGGAAAACTAAGTAACAAAATAACCAATAATTACGTTTAATAATAGTAAATTATTAAAAATAATTTAGGTAATTAAGTTATATTATATGCTGGTAATTTATTTACATTATAGTAATAATAAGCGTATATATCCTCGTTTTGGCTTAAAGTGCTTAAACCGCTTAAATCTTTAAGCATAACGTCTTACACGTATAAGCGAGGGACACGTATAAGCGAGGCAATTTTTCAGCCATTCCAACTACCTATCTTTAATCGTCCATTTCTTAATACCAACATTATGGAACGCCTTACAAAAAAAGCCAGAATAAACCTAGCTTTTTAGGCTAAAAAAAGAAACCCAAAACTTAATTACAGAAAACTTAATTTTATTTATGAAGTTCCATATTTTACCTTGTTATACCGTTTTAACGATAAACGCGCCCGAGCCGATATTATCCCTCTTTTACAGAAATTAACGCCAACCGAAAAAAAATCAATTATCGACCAAATCCTCGACCTAAATACGCAAACGTTTTTTATCTGGCTTTAATACGTTAAAGATATAGCCAATATACTGCTAACTTAGCGCATCGCGGAACGTATCGGAATTAACTGGACGTTAAGCTTTATTCGACGGCAAAAAAACTTAAAACGCGTTTAAATCGAAAATTAATTATCAAAAAGTATTATACGAAAATCTAAAAATATTTCGCAAATAATCTAAGATTATTTAAATTATAATCGCAAAATACGGTATTATAAAAAAGGATATTTATAACTTTAACGAAACGGGCTTTTTAATAAAACTTTTAATAATATACGGTATAATAATTACAAATACCGAAAAATGTAAAAAACTTAAATATACGTAATAAAGTAATCGGAAATAAATTATAATTATATAAGCTATTAATTCGCAAAATTAAGTTATACCGTTATTTATTATTTTAACGGAAAAAACTTATTTTAATTTTTAATATCGCGATAACCCATTATTACTTAATTAAAAAGTTAAAACCAATTATAATAATTAAATAATGAACGAATTAAGTTTAAAATAAATCCAATATTTTGATAAATATATTCGAACGCGTACGAAAAAAACAAAACGTTTCCTTATTTTCGACGGCTACGAAAATTATTATTTGATAAAATTCGCAAAATATTACGCAAATAACGATATTATTACGTTTTACATACCTTCTTATTCTTTTTATCGGCTTTAATGTTTTAACGTATTTTATTTTTCCGTTTTAAAACGTATTTATTCGTTTTATATCGAAAGTTTAATATAACGTTATTATACCTATATTACGAAAAAGGATTTCCTCGCCGGTTTTTACGACGCGTTTAAAGCTGTCATAACGTCCGATAATATTAAAGCTGGATTTACAAAAGCTGGGCTTATTTTATTCGATCTTAATAACGTCCTTTCCGAATTAAAAATTCCTTTAGCTGTACTTACGCCGACAGTCTCCCCGCTTACTTCCTTCGGTTCCATACGTTCCCTTCCCGCAAAAACCCCTCGAAATATCCAAAAAATAAAAAAACGGGGGCGTTACTTATAAAAAAAGATCAGGAATTACCAGGGAAGCTTGTCGACAAAATTAGTTAAATCGGTTAATCTTTTAACAAAAAGTAACTTAATAATTTTATACAAAAACGTTTTCCTTAAAAAAAAATTTAACCAAATTACGCAAAATTAATTATCTTTTTAATAAACGTCGGAAAACCAAAAATAAACGTCTTCAAAAAGGAGGAATACTTATTATACAAAAAGGACAAACTTTTCTGGCCGAAAAAGAAAAAGGTGGTAAAAAATTGTAACGAATAACGGCTAAAGGTAATCGTCGCAAAAAGGTTAAAACGAAAAAACGGAAATATGGCGTCTACGGCAAGCCCGGACATAATGCGCGCCCTTATAAAAAAGCTATAAATATGTCTAGCAATAAAAAATCCGATTAATTTAAATTAATTTAATATGTTATGGTTATATTATTTAAATTTGTTGTTACGGAACGCCAAAAAGTGCCTCGCTTATGCGTGTCCCTCGCTTATACGTGTAAGACGTTATTAAACCTTTTAAGTTCGTATAACGGCTTAAAAAGCTTAAGGTACTTGGCGCTTTAAGTCCTTTAAGCCTGTCACGTGACTTCTTGGCTTAGGTCGGGATCCACCTTTGGGGAGATCCGACCGTTTATGTTGCAGCCAAGACCACTAGGTCATAACAATAACGCACTTTTCTTTCCGTATAAAACACGTAAAACAAAACATAACTTCGAAACCAAAATCCATAATACCGAAAAATAATTTCTCGCGTTTTTTCTTTTAATTAAAACGCTATTCCGGTTTAATAACTTTTTTAATAATTCCCTTAAGCATAATAAATATAATAAAAAAGGGAAAATATACCAAATTTAAAAATCTTTAAAAGCAAAAATCCTAAAAGGAAAAAGTTGTATTACGAACTAATACCTTACCAACTTAAGCATACGGTCGAAACAAAACTTGGACCATTACCAATTAAGGTTACGTAATATGGATCCGAATAAATAAACGGATCTAAAGGGATCTATGCATTTAAATAACATAAATCGAAAGGATTCCCGGATCCATAAAAATCTAACTCACTTACACGATACGGATCCGAATAAATCCTCGGATTTAAATAAATTTAGTTTATTATATATACATTTATTATTATCACAGTTTAAATAAATTACCAGCTTATAATATAACTTAATTACCCAGATTACCTTTAACAATCTGCTATTACTAAACGTAACTATTAGATGCCTTATTGCTTAGTTTCCCACGACACTATTACCAACATAAACCGTACGACTAGGTTTAATAGTTGGTTAAACCTCTTAGCCGTCACAGTGGACCTTCATGAACTTGGCAAGTGCTTAATATATCGGACCAGTTTTATAGCTGGCTTCCTCGATAAAGGTATCCCATACAGCCTTTGCTCGTCAGTGAAAATGCGATGGAATATGCGAGAGGAAAGACGAACCCAGTCAAGGTCCATATTAGTTAAATCCTTCTCAAAAGAGAGTCCTGCGTTGGGTGTGTCAAATTGCGGACTGATGCTCGAAAGATCAAACAGCGTTTTCGGCGATAGCGCCTCAGAAGAGCCAGCCGCAGTTCTGGTTCCGGTTCCAGTTCCAATTTCAGTGTGACTGCTCGGAAGCATGCCGACCAAAAACTGATGGACTCTCCGTGCCTCATCACAGCCGCTAATCGCTTCTGCCCAGTTAGCGCACGGCTTCTCCAAGGCCTACAGGAGAACGCCGCTCTCCGGAACCGCCTCCGTATCCGGGGCCTTTCGTCTCAATTCCAGCTCCAAAAGCAGAATCGTCGCGGCTAGTGTTAGCATCTGCCGGGTTTGTGAGAGTCTATAAAAGGAGGGCTCCAAGCCTTGTTGGAAAGTTAGTCGCGCCAGCGCAGACGAGATACACCGATCTCGGGAAAACTTGAAGCGTCCGTCAATTCTTCTTCGGGCCAGGAACTTGCGATGCAGGATGCACATGCCCTTGTGGTACATGACCACCAGGCTCAGATTGGAAAAATTGGCCATGTCTCGGACGGTACCGCTATTATCCCTGACAGGAGCCACTACCATGTGCGGAGGGAAATTCTGATAGGTGTCATACACAGCGTAGTCAATCTCGAGGACGGTCTCGTACGAGCGTAGACTAGGGGTACTATTGAAATCAGCGACGCGACCCAGTGTACGAAACAGTCGTCCTTTGACAATCAAATATGTCGCCGGAGTGGGCTCCGAAAGGGGTCTGGCAGGGGGAAGGACGGTCGTATTCTCGGACAGTTCCCAGTCGTGCAGATTGCGGGGCTCCATCGTATCCGAGTACAGAGCCGGTGTCGTACGCGGGAACCCCCCAAGAATGAGGTCATATCGTCCATGCTGATCACAGAGAGCCAGATGCGGCGTCGATATTCTGCTTGTAGAAGCGATATGCCCGGGGACTGGGAAGGGTCGCGGTGATAGCCCATGTTGATGGCAGCGCGGACCACGAGGCCTGTCATGATCCAGAGCCCGCGACGATTGTCGTCTTTCCGATTCAGCTCCGCGGTGGCATTAAAGCGCAACGCCTCCACTGTGTATGGTTTACACTTGGCGATGTCACCACTCAGCAGGCATTGAGCTGTTCGCATCCGATAGAGTTGGAAGAGCGACTCGGAGATGCCTTCATATTCGGGTGGCTCGCCGTACTGGTGATAGGCGAGCATAGTGATACCGAGAATTGAGAATAGGAGGCCTAGCCATATGAAATTTGTCCGGGATGGGTCTCTGCAGTGGTCGTTGTACTATAAAGAGATCAGCCAAGGCCTAGAGGGACAGGATAGGATGCAGGCAGAACCCTGACCTCGCGCATGAAAGTTGGTTCATGGAGAATAGCTGACCGTCTTGTGAGTGATACACACGCCAGACATGGCGAGGAACTTACGAGGAACGGTGGTGGGGAAGGCCTGGCGATTAAAGAAATGCGAGATCAGCCGATCAACTTCGGACTTCGGCGGTAGAGTGGAGAGGATTTCTATGCGTTCGATTGGCTTGGCCTGGCTAAAGAGCAGGCTCGATCCGTCGACGGTATGAGAGGGAACCGGACGAAAGTCGTAGTCATTGTGATCGTCATGCTCTTGGCTCCAGGTTCGTTTGAGTTCGTTAATCTAGTCCCGGTTAGCCGTCCAGCCAAGCCGCTTCAGTTCGCGAGCATCTAGTAGCGGATGAGGTGCAACTCAGTTCACGGAGGTCGAATGCTGATGAAAACAACCAAGGTGCCTCTTGGAGCACAACATGCCAATCATTCCCACAGAGGTACACAGAATGGATGCCATCCATCACCGTCTTGCCGGTGCCAGACACATCTTGTGCATCAGCCGCCAGAGCGGACGTGGCGTGACCCGCCTCGAGCTGGGGACTTTCTGGAGGGTAGACGACATTGGTGCTGGGCGACGGCACCTGCTGTCGCTCCGCTATGAGCCTCCTGACCAGATCCTCCAGATGATCGATCCTGTGGCCCATCGCATCCCCACTAGCATCGCAACGAGCGACGGCCGCGGCCCCATTTTTGGATCCGCGGAACTCGCAGGAGGCCTGTTCGTCGCGGGCCGTGCAGTTCTGACAAGGCTTCTCCCGGTTACATTTCAACTTGGAACTTCAATCAGCAATAATCCCTTGGAGACCGGTCGCTGACGACGTGTGGTTCAATATACATTCGAGTACGACAGGGGTCACATGATAACGGGATGCGGCTGCGCCGATGAGGTCTGTGAAGATGCTCTATGGCCCGAATGGGCGACTGAGGCCCTTGGGTCTGCATGTCGACGAGTACCTAGTGGTCGAACTCTGTGTTCTAGCTCAGGGGGGCCCAGTGTCATCGAAATACCTACATGTAGGTAGGTCACCAGGTCCGCCCTCGAGGTGGTACCTATATACGTGTATTGGATGCAAACTTGATGTCCGGATAACCTGGTTTGGCCGACAGCTGACGCGGCTCAGCTGCTTAAGTAAGCTGCTCACCCCTGTAGTTGGCCTGTTCAGCCCTGGGAGTACTGTTGTGTCGGATACAGTGGTTGTAGGTCGGAAGGAATCGGTCCGTGTGTCGCGCTAATGGGTGGAGGAGACAGGGGTAGCAGCTAATTTGTATGAGAGATTAATTCCCTTCGGCCCTGACGAGAGACAGTTAGCTGTTATCATCATCAGAACTAATATACGAATAAAGCTGTAACGAGGATACTTAATTTGCGTGGTTTTAGGTTGTTTGACAGTTATGAGCCCGGATTGCGAGGTTTTCTAGATTTATCATATTTGTCCTTAGAAACCTTTTCTGCTGTTAGCAAATTAGGTACCAAATAGTTAATTAAAACGGATTACGATAAGCAATAACCCAGGATCGGTCATAAAAGCGAAGTTCGAAAAGTTAGGCGAATAAGACGCGTAATGGGAAGAACTTTTTAGTTGTATACCCGAAAACATCGTTAGGTTATTTAATCCCGAATTAAAAGAAACGTTACTTATTGAGCCCGAATACCTTTCGTTTAAAGACGTTAATCGGCGTATAAGCATACCGGCCGATTTCGACGAAAGCAAAATAACGAAATATAAGAATTTCCTTTAAATATATTAATTCGAAAAATAACGTTACGATTCGTAATAAAAAAACTTTATTACCGTAAGGTCGATAATATATAATTTCGTCGGAAAATCGTATTTACTTTATTTAAAAATTAATAAACCGATACGTAAATGGATTAATAACTTAAAATAATATGCCGGTACGAATGCAAATAAAGCGGTAAAGTTCGTAAAAGTTAAATATAAAAAAGTCCTAAAAAAAATTACGTTAATTTAAAGAACCTTTATAAGTAATTTAAAAAATAGGATATAATTATAGCAAACGCCGTAAAAAATAATATCTTTAAATTAATCGGTTTATAATAAGTAAATAACTTCGTTAATATAATAACATTACTTAAAACGTAATACGTAAATTAATTACGGTTAGTTATATTTCGAAACGAAATTAATAAGTTATCTTATAAAATCGTTAATAAAAAAGCGCGTACGTTAATAAAGATACCCTTACGGCAGAAAAAAATAAAGTTATTTATTAGGACCGTAAAAAAGGGTACTTACGTTATAGTTTTCGGAAGTAAAAACTTTATTATAAAAAGCGATTAATTTGTTAATAAAATTTTATTTTCAAAATTATTTCGTAAACGGGTAAAAACTAACTTTTAAGTTAAGGATTATAACCTTAAGAAAGGTAAAAAAGGTTACCGAACGTATAATAATAACGGATATAATATACGGAGTTATAGATATATAGTTAATATTGCAGATAAGAAAATTTTCGAAAAAAACAAGAAAGAATTTAATAAAAGGATAACTTTTAACGTTAAATTTCGTAAAAAAGTTAAAGCGATTAGGAAAAAGGTTTTCGGAAACCTCGAATTTATAATGGCCTATAGGTAATAACGGTTAGCGGATAAAGTAAAAAAGATTTTAATAAATTCGGTAAATAACATATTATATAAGGTATTTAACGTACTGGATATATATTTATTAAAAAATAACGTTATTTTAGATTCCGGAAGTTTTATTTATATATTTTATAACCTAATCCAATTTAAAAGATTCGTAAAAGTACCGAAAGGCCATATAATCCTAATAGGTAACATTAAAGTGGCGATCTTAGGATATAAGGATATTACGATATATATAAAAGATTTACGGAAGAAAAAAAAGGGCTTAATATTAAGAAAAATAACTTATTATTAAGGTTTTCATTATAATATCGTTTCGTATAAACGCTTCGAATATAAAGGTTATTATTAGGATATTTTTACTAAAGCCGTAAAGTATCGTAACAATTACGAAAAGCTATGCGTTTTAAAAAAGAAAAAGGGTTAACGTATAATCGAAAATAAAAGTTATATAAAGGCTGCTTTTTTAGTAATAAGAAAGGCAGGTAAAGCAACAGGTTAAATAAAGGCTTAAGCCTTAAAATTAGGGGTGCTATAGCATTTAAGGATAGGTTATTACGGGCCAAAGCCTCTAAAGTACTTACTTAATTATTACTATAAAACGTTATTAAAAAATCTTAAAATGGCCGAATGTCCGGCGTATGCCCTAGCGAAAATAAAGGAAATCCCCTTATGGAAAAAGCTAGACTTTAAAGCAATAACGCCTTTTTTAAGGGTGCGTTTCAATTAGCAAAACCTTTTAAAGGAAGCCCGTAAATATAAACAGGTATCAACGATTTTATATAAAGCTTTATATTAAGTAATAATATATTTTTGCGTAATAACAAAA
Source organism: Monosporascus ibericus (assembly GCA_004154915.1). Taxonomy (NCBI): domain Eukaryota; kingdom Fungi; phylum Ascomycota; class Sordariomycetes; order Xylariales; genus Monosporascus; species Monosporascus ibericus. Next base: position 115,613 of record QJNU01000050.1, read on the forward strand.
AAAAGGATAAAAACTTACGTATCCTAAAAAATTATGTAGATTAAATTAAAAGTTATTTTAGGTTTAACGTAAAGTTTATTCGAAAAAATATAAAACTTACCCATAATTTATCCGTTAAATGGTTACGTTTAAAAAGGATTTTAATCGAACCTTTTACTTTATATACTTACGTTTAGAATAAAAGCGTAAAACGTTCGAAGGATATAATAATAAAAAAGGCGCGCGTAATAAAGATTAGGTCGAAACTGCCGCATAATTTATAGAAAAAGCCCGTTAATTACGTTACCTACCTTTATAACAAAACCTTAATAGCTACCCTTAAATAAAAGATCTTATATAAGGTTATGTATATTTACCTAATTAAAAAGGATAAAATATTAAGTTTTAAAATACTTTAATTAACTTATCTTAAGGCTTACGGTTATAAGTATTACGTATTAAAGCTTAACCTGAATTATAAGTTAAACAAGTTATAAAAGCTGGACCTTAAAGTATATATTAAGTACCTTATAAGGTATAACTTTACGAATATATATAAGGTATAAATATTAAAGCTTGGAAAAATAATCGTAACGAAAAACGTAATTTTTAACGAAATAAAGTTCTTTAATAAGAAAAATACGTTATACCGTTCGGAGGAAATAATCAAGAACCTTAAAGATTTAATTGCGAAAATATAGTTATTTAAAAAATTAACAGTTAATAAAGCAATCTTAAAAAAGAAGATTTAAAAATAGAAATCGGAAATAAAAATAAGGTTAATATTTTTTCGAACGAATAATAATTAAAGAACGAAGTTATTTAAAACGAAATTATTATGGGATATAAAATAAACCTTAAAAATATAAATTAGGATAATTTCCCATAATTATTTAAATTAACAAAAAGGATACCGTACGTTAATTATATCGGTCTAACGGTTAAACTGCCTAATTAGCAAATTAAAAAAAAGGTAAAAAACGATTTACGATACGAAAATAACTTACGAGTTTTATATAAGGAAAAAAGGTTTTATAATTTCCATAAATATAAGGTTGCTAACTTTTAAATAAAAACGTTTGTTATAAAAAGGAAGTTTTCTTTTTATTAAAAGGATTTAGCTAAATTATTTAAAAACGTACGTAAATTAAAAAATTATTTAATAAAGCAGCAGTTCCGTACGGCATAAAAGGCTTATCTTAAAAAGTATAACTTTTTTAGGTTATAGGAAAAAGTGATTACGAAATTAACTAAAGGTTATTAAGTATTTTATTATAAATAAGTATTTATATATAAGTTCGATAAATATAAAAAGTTTTAAAAATACAAAATTAAGCTTATAATGTATAAAAATTAATAAAAAACGGGAAACTTATTTATAAAAACGATAACGTTAATAAGAATAACGTTACGATTAATCCTTATAATAATTATTAAGTTCGACTTAAAGCTAACGTAATTAAATGTAATTAATATTTTTATTTATAATAATTTAAATAAAAAGGTTTTTATAAAAATGCCTCCAAGGTTTTCGAAAAAGGGAAAGGTATTTAAATTTAAAAAGGCTTTATATAACTTAAGGAAGTTACCTTTTTTATAACAAAAAACGCTTATAAACGTCTTTAAAAACCTGGGTTTTAAAAAGGTCCCTTAAAAGCCTTATATAATGATTAAAGGTAATATACTGATATTCTTTTTCGTAAACGATATCGTATTAAGTTATAAAAAAAAAATTAATGGAAACGATTAATAACTTAAAAAAACGGTTTAAAATTAACAAGTTTAAGGAATTTAAATGGTTTTTAGGAATTTACGTCTTATAACGAAAAAACGAACGATTAATTTAGCTGTTATAAAAGTCGTATATCGAAAAGGTAATAGCTTAATATTAAATCGATACGTTAAGCCGAATTCCTCGTATTTCTATAAATTAACACGAACTTTTTCCGTTCGAAAAAAAAGTAATAAATAAATAACGAAAGTTATATTAAAAAAAGGTCGGCTTGATTTTTTTCGCAGCAATTTTTATATACTTTAATATTACGTTTACCGTTTCGAAGTTGTTACGTTTTAATTATAACCCGTTAAACGTTTATTACGAAGTTATAAATAAAGTAATACGTTATTTATATTATACCCGTAATTTCGTAATTCGGTATAAGGATAACGGAAACGTTTAGGTAATAATATATATAAGTAACGTTTCGTTCGTTAATAATTTAATCGACCGGAAAAACTTTTAAGGGTTCGTAATTTTACTATTCGGAAAAGTAATAATATAAAAAACGAATAAGTAGGATACCGTTACGATAAATACGATTAAAGTAAAATTATTAACCTTAAACCAAACGGCTAAGGAAAGATTATTTTTAAGTAAGCTTTTAAAGGTATTAACATTAAAATTCGATTACCTTTTTATAATGGATTATAATAATAAGCAAACTTTAAGGTTACTTACTAAAAACGCCTTAAAGTTCGTAACGAAGTTAAAGCACGTCGAGATGTATAATTACTGGTTAAAGCAGAAGTGTTTACGAGAAAACGTACAAGTTAAGTGGCAGGAAACGAATAATATGGTGGCTAACGGATTTACGAAGTTACTTACGGGTGACGCGTATAAAAAGTTCGTAAAGCTTTTAAGGATGGAAAATATTACGCAGTGGTTAAAGTCCATCAAGAAAGAAGACGAACTTCGCAAAAGGATTATGGCGCGTCGGTTAGAGCGTGAGGTGACGTAGGAATTCCTGACAGGAAGCGATCTCGATCGGCTTTAGAAGGACCTAATCCACTGATGATCCTTAAGTAGTAAGCCTTAACGAGGTCTGCGATGGCCTCACTAGGGGGTGTGTCGGATACAGTGGTTGTAGGTCGGAAGGAATCGGTCCGTGTGTCGCGTTAATGGGTGGAGGAGACAGGGGTAGCAGCTAATTTGTATAAGAGATTAATTCCCTTCGGCCCTGACGAGAGACAGTTAGCTGTTATCATCATCAGAACCAATATACGAATGAAGCTGCAACGAGGATACTCAATTTGCGTGGTCTCAGGCTGTTTGACATGTTGCGATAGGTACTTGTATCCGACATGCCGCTTTTGGCGCCATTCACCACATGCATCGCGTCAGCGGCGGCAGTTTCCGCCTTGCTGGAGCTATCAACTGTGGTCACAGTTGGCATCGCGACGCTGATTCGCATCCACAAGAGCGCCTCGTCCTGCGACTTCCCAGGCTGCCTTTATAGTGAAAATGAGGCATGGGAAGAGGAAGGGCTCGTACCGGCGCGATCGCGTCCAGCCGTTCGTCGAGCCGACTGATCATGTTGTCCACATCCTCACCGTGGTCAAGGAACCCGAAGGCTTTGCCCCCAGATCATGATAGCTATTACGTCGAATGCGTCTGCCTGGGGTTAGCTACGGGTATAATCAATTTGGTCGACATGATGCTGACAGTGTTGTAGCCACGCGGCCAGATCGCATGCCTTCTCTCCCTTGGACTGCACCATCTCTTCGTCCAGCCGTCGCACAAACGTGGTGATGCAGTCGGTCACGATCGGCTCCAGCTCGAGCGCGGATTTCAAGCCATAGGCGCTGGCCACGGGCTGTTTGAGCGCCGAGTGATATTGCGCGTCGCGTGTCGTGAAAAGATTGTACCCGATGGTGTTGCCCACCCAGCCTTGAAAGGGAAGGTACAAGGCGCTCTGCAAAAATCCCCAGATGGCGTCAGTGCCAGTACATGAGCCCACCCGGATCAACACGAAGCGGAACGGGGAGAGGGACCTTAAGAAATCCATGATCAGGACCATAAATCTTCGGGATGTAGGTCGGATCTGCAATACTGAGTGTGTTGGGGCCGGTACGCACTACGGGGCCGTATTGCTCATGCAACGCGATCATCGTGAGATGGCTGCGTCGCCCGCACATATCCCGAAAGCGACAGTAGTCGGTGAACTTGCCGAGAAACGGGTCGGGGTAGCGACTCAGGGGATGGACAAAGTACAGGTAGAGGGATACAGCAGGACGGTCAAGGCGATCGCGCCGAGCGGTCGCCAGTTGTCTGTAATCACATCCATGATATGCACAATCTGCTTCAGTTTTCCCCCTTCGTGATGTTAAGCACGCCGCCAGCTCCGTCGACGTTCTATTAGCTAAGTCGTGGCTTAGCTAGCTGTGCTACTAGTGGAGGAGACTGCTGGTTGTCTCCGGTATCGCTTCTCTCAGTTGCCATTGTTTTATGTGTACTTAAGGAGGCTCTGCTACCCTCCCTTTCCAGACAGGACCTCTTAGATGTCAACCAGATAATATCTTATTCATTCAGCCATATATGCTTCTGTGTGTGATGTCAGGGTCTCATATTGATGCAGGGAAACGTCGCCGACTCGCCGGCCAGGTCGAGGCGCCCGGGCCGAGATGAGTCAGATTATCCAATGCATTTTAATTCTGGGTGCCCTAGGCAAGCACATAGGTTCGACGGCGAGGGTTATCAGACGAGACTAAGCCAATTGGGTCGTCAGGTTAAGTCCGCTGACATTTTGAGGGCAGATGTCGCCAGCCACACGCAGGACTCAGCAACCGTGACGATTCACTCGGGGTACGACCGATTAGCTGCACCTCTACCAATGGATTAGGAGCAGATGATTACCTAACTCGATAATATTGCCGAGCGAACGCCAAGGAAAAGGCCAAGAGTTCAGCTCGTGGGCAGAGACCGGCCGTCCCCCTACTCGACAGACTGCCTCACCGAAAGGTTCGACTCTGACCAAGAAAGAGTGCGACCAAGTCCCGTAGTCTAAGCTAGATACCCTACCCCACATATTTGAAGTAGGTATATACCCAAGCATTAGTATACGGTATACCGCTTCCATTCTCCCGAGCGCAAACCGCCCCGTCATGACGCAGAAAGACATGTTTGCTTCGGCGTCGTCGTCAACATCCCCTCAACCCTCCAATGGACAGCATGGAGAAGGCTTCGCCGAGAACGTCTCGGAAAAGATGGCAATTTCGAGGGAAGACGATGGCTCGGATTCGAGTCCTGGGTCACAGCCTGGGAAGCAAGAGTACCTCTCGGGGGTGAAACTGTTTTTGGTCATGTTCAGTTCGACGTTGGCCGTCTTCTTGATACTGTTGGACTCCTCCGTAATAGCCACAGTCAGTCAAACTGTCCTCCACCACATGCTAATCAGCGGGAATTGCTCACTTGTGACAGGCGACCCCCAAAATCACCGGCGAGTTCCATTCTCTCAATGATATTGGGTGGTGTGGAACATCATACCTCTTAGCTAAGTGGGTAGTGCCCGGCTTCGTGCACCATAACTTAGATAATGTCGTTGACGTTCATTTGTTTCCAGCTCTGCACTCCAGCCGCTTAGTGGGAAAATCTATACTTACACTAAGGGTTCAAATGTATCCGTGCACTTACCTATTTCTCACCACAACATACGTTCTTTAATATAATATAACAAATTAGATAGAAATGTTAAAAACATAGGAGTTCGATATTTATATAGAGAATTACATATAGTACGTATATTGGCTAATCATCCTTCTTTTAATTATACTCTTAGCGAATGGCAAATTAAATGGTAACCAGTAAGAGTACTTTCCATTGTAAATATCTAAAACTCCATGGAATATTAATTATACAAGCCTTTAAAGAGCTACAACTCCTTACGTTATAATTAAACTTATAATAAAATCTCGAAATTTGTGAATTTAGGTAAAGTTTCATATTATTATATTTTTTTTCTTAATTTATTTCCATTGGCTTTTAACATTACAGTCGGGGTAAAAATGGTAGGTTTTGGTGGGAAATAGGTGGGCGCACGGATTCAATTGATCGATGAGTGTACTTCTACGTCAAAGTGAGTACATGTACCACCACTCGGCTGGTCTAGTCCAAGCTGTGCAGAGCGCAAAGGGGCTTACCTCGAAATGAGCAGTGGATTTTCCTGGCCTTCTTCGCTGTCTTTGAACTGGGCTCTGCGTTATGTGGTGCTGCCATCTCGTTGAACATGCTGATCATCGGCCGTTCTGTGGCAGGCTTGGGCGCCTGGGGACTTCTTAATGGTGGCTACACAATTCTCGCCTTGATCGTGCCAGTTGCCAAGCAAGCCGGTATTTACGTAATCCATTCCCCAGGAAGCGGGGAGCGGTAGCTAATGACATGGTGTTAAAGGTTTTCGGGGCATCCTGATGGGTCTCTCATTCTTCGGCCTGTTGGCTGGACCGCTCATTGGCGGCGCTCTGACCGAGTACACGACTTGGCGTTGGTGTAAGTATCATTTTTCAAACACGGTGTTCTAGCAGAAGTCTGACCCAGAGCCCTAGGCTTTTACATTAACTTGCCCTGCGGTGCCGTGACTGGCGGCTTCCTCCTCCTTGTCTCTATCCCCGACTATCGAGTCGTCGGTGATGGAACGCAGGCCGTCTCGCAAAGCCTCCGGAAACTGGACCTCGTCGCCTTTCTTCTCTTCACTCCCGCCGTCATCATGTTAATGCTGGCGCTGCAGTGTGGCGGTACCGTCTACCACTGGAACAGTGCCACCATCATCGGCCTCTTCTGCGGTGCCTTGGGCAATCTGCCCGTCTTCCTGGCTTGGGAATATCGCGTGGGTGACGAGGCTATGATCCCCCTGTTCCTTCTCTGCCGCCGAATTATATGGAGCAGCTGTCTTAATATGGCCTGCTTCATCGGATGCACCTTCACGATTGCCTACTACTTCCCCGTTTATTTTCAGGCAGTGCGGGACACGTCCCCAGTGCAGAGCGGCGTCAATATGCTGCCCCAGATCCTTATGAACATGATTGTCACTATCATCACGGGAGCTCTTGGTAGGTTCAGCTATGCTGATCCTACTCTATTCGCCATAGTCGGCTGCTGATCACTTGATAGTTGGCCGTGTGGGCTACTATCTCCCATTCGCTCTCGCCAGTGGTGTTTTCACCTCCGTCGGGGCAGGGCTGATTACAACGCTCACGCCCACCTCGGTAACCGCCCAGTGGGTGGGATTCCAGATCGTTCAGGGCTTTCAGATCCCGATTCTCGCTGTGCAGAATGGCGTGCGCAAGGAGGAAGTCTCCGTCGCCACTGCGCTCGTGGTATTTTCCCAGAACCTGAGCGGCCCCATCTTCCTGTCCCTCGCCCAGGTCATCTTCAGCAACCAGCTGCGACATTTTCTGTCCATCCACGCGCAGAGCGCGGACGCGGACGCCCTCATCGCCGCAGGCGCCTCGGCGGCGGATGTCAGGGTCGCGGTGCCGGTGGAGTTGCTGCCGGCCGTGCGGTTGGCGTACAGCGAGACGTTCAACCACGTCATGTATCTCGCCACCGGTGCGGCGTGTGGCGCATTCCTGTTTGCCGCAGGGATGGGCTGGGTACGGATTAATACCAAGAGGGACAGCTAATAATTAAGGCAGCGATCGGCTAGAATTTCGCTCGCTTTGGGAACTTGTGCATTTCGTGGGACCTTGTATAGATCCGTAACTCTTCTATATAGTGCAGATAAGTTGTTGGGGCTTGCTATGGGTAGACTCGGTGCTGAGCTACATTATTTGGGATGGGCCTAATAAATTTGAATTGGGTATGAATTAGTATTACTCCTCGCAACTCCGCTCACTTTTGAGAATCGAGCCCCAGTGACTTCCATCTCACGACCGTACTCGTACAAGGCTCACGAGTTCCATCCGTTTACGTGCAAATGACTCATACTTGCTGGATACCCTGCACGTAGAGAGGATAGTAAAGAGTGTTTTACCACTCACGGATAAGTATTGAGATATGCGAAGTGAGTTCAATAAGGCATTTAGAAAGGCGGAGAGCAAATTCTACACCGGATCATACTACCGAGTTGAATTGATGTGACAACAAAAACGAAATGGGCCGGAAGGTTAACTAGCCAAACTCAAAAGGCCCATTAATGTACAAAGGTAGATTTACACTGTCACCTGTTGCGACAATTAAAAATATAGAGTATAGTACAATGAGAAATCCTAGGCTGAGCATTCTTGCATATGGGTTGATTGAGTAACTCATGGCGGGTATTGCTTGCTTCTTCGGGGCATTAGAATTGGGTATGAATGTGAGCATGAACCCAAACACAAATAGAGGGAAAAAAAAAAGAAAAAAAAAGAAAAAAAAAGTCCTTAGTTTTAACTCTCATCACCACAGGTTCTGGAGGATGCCCGGCTGAAGCTTCTCCAACCCCTTGTAGAGTAGCTCCCAGAAATACGTGGCTTTCTTTTCATTTTGCGCGATAGGGGTATACTTCTGTACCACGCCAGCTCGCATGTAGAGTCCATGAGTCTCTCTTCCTGCCGACGCTGCCTGTACCACCAATCGGGACCCTTCCTCGGGGGGACGAGCTGCGATTGACTCGAAGATCTTGAAGAAGATTTTGGGTCCTCCTGTCAGCTCGCCCGACAGCTTCGTCTTGCAGAAGCAAGGGTCGACGGAATTCATCACGATGGGATTCGGATCGCTGGTGTTGACCGGGTCGACAATTGCTGATAGCTTGACGGCTGTATACAGTTGCAACAGCTTGGAGAGGTTGTATCTTCATGGAGTCAACGTTGTTAGCAAGATGCCTGAATGCCTTGACAGAATACGGTGTGGGGATCGCCTTACTGGTTCATTGGATTCACGTGAGACTCGTCCTTGAACCAGGCACAGATATTGTCTCCATGTTTCTCGGGGTACTTGGCCACATCATACAGGGCGGATCCCACAATGGTCATTTGCGGCGTGACTCCGTATTTCCGGGCTGTCTCCTTGAGCTTGGGGATCAACTGTAACGCGAGCAAAAAAGTCCCGATGTTGTTCACGGCAAGCGTACGCTCCGTATCATAGACGACTTTGAACTTGATGGAGCGGATGCCCGCATTGTTGACCAAAACGTCCAACCGGGCCAGGGTGTTGCCCCTTTCGACGAAGTTCTTTATCGACGATGGCGACTCGAGATCGACTTCCCATACTTCGATAATATCAGGACTACATTTCAAGAGGGTCTCTATCCCCAGCTTGGCCTTGTTGCCACTGGACTGGCTGCGACAACCGAAGATGACCTTGCTGGCGCCGAGGCGAATGATGTGCTTGACGATCTCCTTGCCCAGACCCCCGTTGGCGCCGGTGACGATGACAGTCTTGGAGGCGAAGGAGGCGGTTGGCTTGGGGATTTTGAGGGCGAATTGGGTATGGACGAAATCGCCTAGCGAAGGCATGGTGGACGGTGATTGGTCGGCGGTCTCGCTCTGGCCTGCAGGATGGGGATAAGTGCTCCCGCTGCGGTCGCCCGCAATGCTACATGATATATCTCCCCTAACAGAAAATACAGGGTGCAGGAGCTATCGGTGATAATAAGTCCACGGACTTGGGGCTTACTCGGGACTGGTCCGCACGGCACGCCATTTCCGCGGACTTAATAGTCACGTAGCGGATGCTGATTACACTCAAGGCTAGAGCCTGACCCTGCGACACGGAATCTAACAATTCCACATCGCATTGTATCGGAACTCAATGTCCCAAAAGTTTTGCCCTTTATTCTTGTCGCAGAATAGGGGTCACTTGCTTAGTCATCAACGCCCCTAGGAGCTGTAGAGACCTCGTAACAACGTTGTTCCGGGGCTCCCACACTATATATAAAGCTTCCTAGCCACTGCTCTCTAGAGCCTAGATTATCCATAACAATTTACACTTCCCACACCTTATGCAACCTTCTCCCGCGATCAGCCTAACTGTGATAGTTATAAGCCCGGTACTCTAACTGCGCAAGATAGTTACGGTTAAGTTAATTGCAACTTTTTTTTCTATTAATTAAAAACCTTATTACCTTTTAAAATGTTAGATAATCCCATTTTTAAGAACGTAATCTTTAAGGATCGCTTTAGTTACCTTAATTAGTTTTTTTCCCTACGTTTTAACGTTTTTTTATGCGGTATATAGCACCTTATCGACCTAAATACGCTTAACGTTAATCGCTTTACAGGCCTTCGAAAGCTCCCTTTATTCGAAAAATATATTACAAAAGTTAACGTTTAACGAAAAAAGTAATATACGTAAACCTTAGTTTAATAGAAAATTTTTTACCTTAATATCAAATAACGTAATCTTACCCCCGAAACTTTCAATAAGCTATAAGTTATGGATCTTAAGAAATAATATAAAATAAATCTTAAACGCTTTAAAATTAACATCCGGAAAACGTTACGCGAAGCTTTCAAGATCGACGCAAAATATATTAACATTTAAACGTAAATTAATATAAAAATGGAAAGCTAGCTTTTAAAAAATACCTAAGTTATTTTAATTATCCGAAAAAAAATAATTATTTAAAATTTTCTTAAAAAATTAAAAGATTAGCTTATTTTCTTACCGTTAAGTACTATTACGACGGTACGCAAAAAATACCGCAAAGCCTTACGTTTAGCAAAAGTAGGCCATATAAAACATAATTAATGGTACCGGACTTGGTTTTCCGCTTATACTTAAGCAAAGGCGTATAATTTTAAAGAAATTAAGGGCACGTTTACGGTAAAAAATTTCCTAAGCTTTATATCGTAACGATTTATATTAACGTAAGCGAATTCGGAACTTATTAACTTTATACGGGATAATTCGCTTGGCAAACTTACCATAACTTTATAAAAACTTAAGGCCTGGTTTTCGGCTATATGTTATAAAAACAATTTACGGGCCGAAATTAAAAATCCCGGGATTTTTGTTACGTTATTATAAGGATTATTTTCCGGATCGGAAATAACCCCGAATTTTAACGTAAACTTTTTACCAAAAAAGCCCATAAGTAATTATAAATGTTTTTATCTTGTTACGTTAAATTAAACCCATAAGTAAAAACCTTTTAAATACGCTTTTTTGCGTTTGGCGATTACGGGGGTAATTATTTAGAAGATTACCCATTTTAGCTAAAAGAATTAAAAGGGGATCCGTAAGCGTTTTAAGCTTAATAAGTAAAAAAGGCTTCGCGAAAAGCTTATAAAGTTTCTTAAGTAAAAAAAATTTATCCGGAGTTTTATAAAACGATTAATATTTAACAATAACGGCGGTAATAATACGTAATTCGGCAATATTATTATAACGCTTATTAATCCTTATATTTTAAAAGCTTTTAATCTTATTTTAGGGATTTATATTACCATTTATTTCGGCAAGCATTTTTTATCTTAATTTATATTAATCGATAACTGTAAGGCGAGAATATTTAATAAATATTAAAAACCTGCTTGTTCCCGGTATTTTTATGCCTAATATTATAGGCGAATAATAAAGGCGGGATTTTCCTTGCTGCCGATTAATAATACGGGGAAAAGGGTAATTAAAAAAATATTGTTAAAAGCTTTTAAGAAGCCATAGCATAACCTTATCCTTAAAAACGTGGTAGTAATAAAAGGTTTTTACGTTAATATCGTTTCGGAAGTTTTATTAAAAAAAGCCGGAATCTGGTATTACGGTTTGGACTGTTCCTTTAAAAAAGGAAAAATTAATAAAAACGTTATTTTTATAAAGCTTACTTAAGTACATAACTTAACTTTCCTTAAATACAAACCGCTTTCTTTTTATTCGAATAGCTTATTAATAATTCCGTAAAGCCCGGTAAATATTTTGATACTTTTAACGATTAATAAAAAAAAGGAAAAAAGGCCGTAAAAGCAATTAAAAAATCCCTTACGCCTTCGTAAAAGAATAAAAAAGCTTTAGTACCTTAAGTTTGGATATTTAGGATTTAAAACGTTAAAAGCGTTCGTTAAAAACGCCAGGAACGTTATTATCGAAAAAACGAAGCGTTTAAAGTATAAAAGCTGTACTTATATATACGCTTCCGAAGTAATCTTAAAACGCTCGCCCGAAAGCCGAATTCCCAAACTTTTTTAACGTATTATATGGGATTATTTCGATTATCCTATAAGGTTCGATGGCTTTAGGTAACTCCTGGTAATCAAAAACGAATATAGTAAGAAACTTTTCGCCTTTTTAATAGCCGATCGTTTAAGAATAACGATATTCCGTTTTATTAGGGACTTTAAATATTAGGTACGCAGGTAATATAAGCTTCCTATCTGCAAAATTAAGCAGGATAATAATATTAAAACGATCGCAATAAACGGATTTACGAATTATCAAATATGGTATACCGAAAAAGGAATCGAGCTTAAAATAGCTGTTTTATATATCAAAAAACCTATAAAGGAAAGTAAGCGAATAAATTAAAAGCTAATTAATAAGGTTTTTCGAATAAGACTGGAAACGAACCTCCTTAAGGACCTTTAACTTAAAGCAGTAAAAGTTGCAGCATAACTATATAATATAAACCCGAACCACGCGTACGATCTGCTATTACCTAATAAGGTGCTTATACGTTAATTTAAGCAATATTTCCGTTAATATAATCCCGTTATTATAAACGCGATTACCGTAAACCTTAAATCTAATTAATCCGGGATTTTCGCATATAGCGTATAAGCGTATCCGTTAACAAAAGATTGAAAAGCTGGAAAAAAAAAGCAAGCTTTTAAGGTAAAACCGAAAGCTTATATCGGTTATTTGGTAAAATACCAAACTTTCAATATCTACCAAATATAGGTACTCGAATTCCGTACCGTTATTACTACGCGTAACGTTAATTTTAACGAAAATATCTTTTATCAGCTAAAAAAAAAAAAAAAAAAAAAAAAAAAAAAAAAAAACGTTCGTCCTAGTTATAAACCGAAAGTTCGCAAAAAACCTTTAGATTTTTAAGAAATTTCCTAAAGAAAATTTAATTTTTAACATAATTAACGCGTAAAACGGCCTTTATAATAATTATAGCACTTCAGAAACCGCCAAAAGCTTTGCTCCCGAGCCTAAAAACCTGACGGGTAGCCAACCGGAAGGTTAAAATTCGGGGGTAAAGAAGTTTACGGATAAAGCTAAAGTTAATCGTAAACTTTTAACCTTTAAGAATATTTTTAATCCGGAAAGTAAAGTTTAAGGAAGCGCTTAAAAAAACGAGCCTTAACCGTTGGCTAAAAGCATTAAGCTTACGGAACTTCCGTAAGCTGCTTGCGAAAAAGACGGCATAAAAAAAGCCTTCCGGAAAGTGCATTTAACGGGGCCTATAAGTAAATCCGCCTATTCGCCCTTATTTGAAATCAAGCTCGGAATTCCAATAAATAAGGAAAGTACCGGCAATTAAAAAAGCCTTACCCTCCGTATTTATAAATCCAAAAAAAGCAAAAAAAAGTAACCATAAATACCTACTTATAAAAGTAAAAGGTTACGGAAACGGGAAAACCCTAATAATACCGTAAACGGTAACGCTTATTCGGTAAACGTTACTATAATTTTTAAAAGTAATAAAATATACCTGGCCTTAAATCGAAATTAAAAGGATATTATTTATTTATTTTCGTTATTATAGCATATAGCAAAATAAGAATATAAAAGATTATATACCTTCTATACAATAATTACGGCAAAAACGTTACAGAAATAAACTAAACGGCTAGGCGTTATATTAAATAAACCTAAGATCTATAAGGATTAACTGGAAGTTAAGCCGCCGAAATATTAAAAGGATCTTAAAAAGTACCTTTTAAATAACGCCTTTAAAAAGGATATTAAAAAAAAAATTAAGGCGTTTACGGAACGCGATATATAAAAGGAAATACTAATCATATAAATTAAATCTAAATTAATCTTATTAAAATAAATATTTATATACAAATTTAACAAAGATAATTAGCTAAAACGTTATAAATTACGTATTTATATACGTAACGATTTCCAAAAAGCTAACTCGATTATCAGCACGTACGTTACTACGCTCGCAATTAAATCCTTTAAAACCGTTATGGTTATAACTACCAAATAAAACCTGGAAACTCGTTAATACGATATGGTAATAACTTTTTTAAACGCTTTTCGTAAGGGATAACCTATAATAACTTACGCTTTTTTAAAAGGCTTTAAGAAAAACTATATATATACGGAATTCGAAAACGCCTTATATAAGCTTAAAAACTTGCCTTTATTATAATATCGGAAATTTTCTTTTATCTTCTAAAAATTAACGTTTATTTTATTTTTAAAAAAGCCGTATTTATTTTATAACGAATAACGTACGGTCGTTCTTATATTTTTCGTAAACGATTTATTATTTTTTTATTACCGAAAATATTAATTCGAAATTAATAAATTAATCCTTAAGTTAAAAAAAACGTATAACCTTAAAAATTAAAACGAAATAAGTTAATTTTTAAGTATTCGGGTAATCCGTAATAAATTAAAAAAATAAATTATTTTAACTTATAATTCCTATATCGAAAAAATCGTAATTCGCTTTAAGTTAACAAACGACGTTTTTATACCATTAACCCTTTTAAAAATTAAAAAACATATTTTTAATAATGGAAAAACTTTAAAAAAATAAATAAAAAACTATTAAAAACGTATAGGTTTTATCCTATATACTATAATAATAATCCGCCTAAATATAACTTTTGTTATATTCTTATTATCAAAATTCTTAAGCAACTTATTAATTAAGCATATTAAAATTATTAATAAGGTAATTTATTACTTATTCCATATACGGTTTCTTGCGACCGTATACGGGGGTGCGAACGGAAAAGCCTAAGCTTTATTAATTATAAAAAACGTATTATTTATTAATAACCTTAAAATACAGCAATTTTCTTAAGGTTATATAATAACCTTTTTCGAAAGATTAATTATATAAAAAGCGGTTCGTTAAATAATAATAACGATTTTTATAATAAAAGTTAAATTATTTATATTAAAGCATACGGTTAAAAAGGCCATAATTTTTAAACGTATATTTTAAGATTTAAAGTTAAAATTAAATTAAGCTTAGAAAATCTTTTACGATAATTAATAAACGGTTAAATTAATAATAAGCGAAAACGAAAGGACTATTATTTAATTACGTTACGTAAATATATAAAATATATAGCTCCGTTAAAAGCAAAGCTAGGAATTATTTAATATAACTTATTTACCTATAACGCAAATATCTGCTAACGGTTTAACAAAAACTTTTCCTAAATAATAATTCAAATACTTTAAGTTACTTCTTAACTTATAAGATTTACGGCAAGTACGTTCAAAAGATCGTAAGCACATAACGGACCATTAAAATTTCATTAGGCCCAAAGCCCCCGGGGCTAACCTTCCCTAACCTTTAAAAAAAAAAAAAAACTACTACTATTACTACTAAAGCAGAAGCAGATTAAGGATCTGCCCAACAAGGCCCAGCACCTGCCCACGCACGGCGGCAGGAGCACCGGCAAGCGCACCCACCTACCCCTCCTCCTCCCCTTCGTTCTCGGCCTTTCCTTCCTGGAGGGCGCGCATAACGGCGCGAAGGCGGCGGACCTCCTATTACGTGGTTAATACGTTCCCCGGAACGCACGAACTGCGGAACTTACGGCAGGACGGTCGCCAGCCTCAAGGGCCGCGATCAGGCGGATAGCGAACGGACGGATCAGGGCAGGGCTGCGATCAGTAATTAACAAAGGAAGGAGCTTTTAGGAAACAAAAAAGTACATATACCGGATAACAGGTATGCCCGGAAACGCAGCGCCAGCAGCGACTACCCACGGCAGCGTCGTAACACGCCCCGGTAAAGCGGCCCAAAAGCGCAAAACGCAGGCAACCCTCATACGGTACGGCACGCCGCGCGCCCTATGCGGGACGCTAACGCGGCGGACGCGCCGGGGTGGAAGGTTCCGCGGCAGGATCGGAAGCAAACGGACCCTTTGGCTTTAACTTTGGCTCGGGTTCCGGTACGGAGTTTACCGCAACGGCAGCAGCTTCGGCGGCGGTAACGGCCTGCGTACGCGCGGCGCGAACCTCGCAAACGCGGGTAGCCGCGGCGCGTTAAACACGAAAAGGCATTTTACAATTACCGTTAGCAAATACAAAATTATTCGGAAGCAACAGGCATTTACGTTATTATTACTGTTATTATTAATGGTAACTACAATCACCAATTAGTACGCCTAATAGCTCGCAAAGTACGCAGCATACGCGCCGTACGCAGGAAAAACATTTACTTTTGGTAATAATAATAATGGCGATAATAATAAAAATTTACACGCATAACGTTAACCTTGTAATTAGCTTTCCTTAATTTAAGGTGCTTACAAAATTACTATAGGAACCGAAAAAAGAAAAAAAAGAGCAAACGTTATAACGTTACAAAAAGCAGCAAATATGGGCGCGCGCAAAGCATACGGACCCACTTTTCGTTACCCGTTGCCATAAGCGATAAAAGGAAGGAAAACGCAGAACCCTTTTTCCCCAGATCACCTAAAACATATACGGCCTACCTCTCTATTATTGCACCCAATATTTATATTAGCTATATTGTTATTTCCTTTGTTAATACTAATCTAGGGATCATATGAAGCTGCGAATGGCAGATTTAAAGGAACATCTCCCTCTTATCTAAAAGGTATGTCGCAGAATAGGGGTCACTTGCTTAGTCATCAACGCCCCTAGGAGCTGTAAAGACCCCGTAACAACGTTGTTCCGGGGCTCCCACACTATATATAGAGCTTCCTAGCCACTGCTCTCTAGAGCCTAGATTATCCATAACAATTTACACTTCCCACACCTTATGCAACCTTCTCCCGCGATCAGCCTAACTGCGACAATTCTAACGCGTTTTAAGTAGATTACAGCATATGAAATAGTAGGTGATTTTTGAAGTACGCAGCATCATTTTAAGACGTGGTTCTTAGGCACCTTGTTGAAGACGCTGCTAATGATTTATCGCCATGCTCCGCCCATGCCGCTCCCGTCCGGTGTTGGCACTAAATGCTCCATTCCAGACTTCGTCGTGGGTGGACGTATAATCAAGCCGCAGGTTATGGGTGCGTATGGATTCGTATGCTAGAAGTACTCTCTAAGCGATATAAGACGCCTTGAGATACCCGCTACGCCTATCAGGCAATAGGATCAATCCCGATCGCAGAGGATCACGTGACATGGATCCGAATGGATTCCCCGGATCCAAAGGGATCAGGGAAATCTCCACCGGGCATCACATTCTGCACTTTTCTCCTTTCTTTTCGAAGGTGGCGGAATCATGAAGGCGGCGCTCGGGGCTTAGTTCTTGACACTAATAACGTTATCGTTACTCCAAGTTACCTTGTATAACCCTGCTGAGGCAACCCCTCTAGTTAATTAGGAACAAGTTGCACTAAGCTAAAGACCGGGCGACTGCGTTAGGGACAAAACTTCAACGCCAGCTCAGAGAAATCATAATATCAACACCATTTACACATATGGATAACATCATAGATGTAGGCCCTGGAGTAGGTACGAATGATACATTGTAAGTCACTAGTTTTGTTATATATACTGATGTACACATGGTCATTGGGCCATTACGCCATTGAGGATTTGTCGATCACACTCTAACTTTTGCTATCTGCTAGACGGCCACAAGGCGTCAGTACCAATAATTTGATGTCACTGCTTGCCAAGCGCGGTGCCTTAAAACGGAAAAGACAAACCGCTACGAGCCCTAAAGGGCTAAAGGTTCTCTATTAGAGGAAGCTGATTGGGTCAGATTGAGCGAATAAAAATGCGACTTGGCGTAGCTACAAAAATTTGTGATGACGCCTTGGGGCTGTCGATGGGATAGATACGCCCTAATCAACATCACTCACTGGGTTTGCACAACGACGTGCAATTCAGGCGAGCTTTTGTCGCATCTCCGCATTCATAGCTTCCATAAGGGTATATGAACGCCTATCAGGGCCTTTAAGGTGCGTCAGTCCGCGCCGTTCCATCCCGGAACCATTAAACATATCGTCGGGCACAGGCTTGCTCATGTTATGGGAGAGGAGCGGTTAGCAAAGAGGATAGGTGGGAGAGTGAAGAGGACGTACTGGCAATAGTTACATTTGCAGGGGCGAGGGCCGCTGCCGTGTTGATCGCATCCCCATTTCATGTCGCCGCCGGTACCACAGCAGGTCCACCTGAGCGGGGGTCATTAAATCAGTAATGGGTTGAACCTTTGCATAGGATATTAGTCAAGGCATACCTGTACGCTTGCGGCCATTCTTCGAACAGTTTCGAGTTATCACAACCGAACTCCTCATATTTGCGCTTCAAGGCCGGCCCTTCCGATATGAGGCAGTTACCCCACCCAAGGCGTTCACTAGCGTGGTCTGCTACGCCCTCCCATGTAATGAGCTCGAGTTCGCCGAAGTGAGATGACCCGTCCCAGCACTTTCGATGTGCGTCGTACCATTTACTATTGACTTTGGCTTTACAGGAGGCTTTGTGCGAGGGCCAGTCTACACGCTGGCAGGTAGTGCCTGCAAGGAATCGACCACTTAGCGCTAGAGATGAAGAGAAGGCGACGAGACTCAAGCATTTATAATGGAGGTGTCGCAGAATAGGGGTCACTTGCTTAGTCATCAGAGCCCCTAGGAGCTGTAGAGACCCCGTAATAACGTTATACCGGGGCTCCCACACTATATATAAAGCTTCCTAGCCACTGCTCTCCAGAGCCTAGATTATCCATAACAATCTACACTTCCCACACCTTATGCAACCTTCTCCCGCGATCAGTCTAACTGTGACAGGAGGGAAGCTTACCACAAAAGGTTCGGGATTTGCATCGCCCACAATCCTTGAGCTGCGCGCCCTCTTCCTTAGTCTTGCCACAAACGTCATACTGGTGAAGTTCTCTGGGCATCCTGCAAATCCAAAAGTGTGATGGAATATAACTGCACCAAGATAACGCTGTTTTGAGCCTGAAGAAAGATCACGGAAATGTCGTCCGCTGACGATAAAAGGCTGTATGGTAATGGAGTGCAGAGTTGAAAGCAACGCAATCCACTCCACCTACCACCCCAGTGGAATGGATTGCAGCATATCCACCGCCACATAATTTCAGTGGATGGATATAGGGATTTTCCCAAATGGATGGCCACGCAGTGGATATAATGGACGTCAGGTACCGCGGGCTTGGCTGTTAGTATTAAGGTTATATTAACTAGTTACCCTTAAGGTAATTCGGCTTTTTCTTTATTATCCTTTAGGTTCCAACCTTTTTCGTCGGTAACCTCGTTAAATTACTTTATTACTTATTCCTGGATAGTTTCGTCGTTTATATATTAAAGTTTTAATAAGTAGCGTACCTTTTTCGGTAATATAAATATAAAATTAAAAAATTATAATAACCTTACCTTATATTACGAACGTAATATTTAATAAATTTCGATTATTATAATATTTAAATAATTACGTAAAATTAAAATTAGTTAACTTATTATTAAAAATAAACGTTTATATTTTGTTAATATAAGTTATATCGTAAAAGAATCGAACGTTACTTACGAAAAACGTAAATATCGGGTTTTTTTATAGCGTTAATAATTTAAAAGATTTTATATTTCGCAATTTTTAAATTCGAAATTTTTATATTATATTACGTATTCGTTAAAGTTATCCTTAAACGGTTATATTACGTTATTAATTAAGTTTAAAATAAAAGCCGTAATTTTATATCGTAATAATTTAAGGTATTATTAAAAAATATTATAAAAACGTTTTATACGTTTATATAATAACTTAATTATTAATTACCGTTTTATATTTATATTACGATAATTCGTATTTTATATATCGTTAATTTATTATTTCGTACGTTAAATTTATTTAAAATAATTTTCTTTTTATTTTTTTAAATTCTAATTATTTATATATAAAATATAAAATAAAGGCCGTAATATATATAAATATCTTTTCTATTTTATTATAATATTTATTAAACTTTTTCCAAGTTAAGTTAATATTTATGTATAAATATTATCCGTTAAAAAATTCGTTTTCGTAATTTTTATATTTTTTAAAATGTTTAAAACAATTTCAAAAATTAAAATTATATTTTATATATTACCGTACGAACCGATTTATTTATCTTTATATTTATGTTAAATTTTACTTTTTTTAAAAGTTTTAATATAATTTTCGTATTACTTTAAAATATTTACCGTAACGTCGAAAACGTATTAATCGTAATTAATTAATTAATTTTCTTTTACGCCGTATCATATTTTGCCGTACCGGTTAGTATTTTTTATTTTTTATTTATAATAATATTAAATAATTAATTTATTTAAAAAAAACCCCAAAAATTTAAATACGATAAATTATATAATATTATAATAATTACCGTATAGTATTATTAAGTTTTATATTTAAAAACTTTTTAACTTTAATATATAAGTTATTAAATATTAAGTTATAATTTCCTTGAATTACGTAGAATATATAAATAAGCTTATCGGAACAATAAATAATAATAACTATATTATAAAGCTTTTTAATAAAACTTTTTTTACGTTAAAACTTATATTTAATTTCCGTAAAAACTTTTTTACCGTATATTAAAATTTCGAAAACTTTTATATCGTAATTAAATAAAAAGGTTTTAACGGAAAGGTTAAATATATAATTTAGGTATTTACCTTAACGGTTAACTTTCTTAAACTTTAATTTAATATTAATAATTTTCATAATTATATCGCTATTCTTTTGCGTTATTTAAAATAAAATAATCGATTTTACTTTTAATTTAAAAGGCGTTAATAACGTTAAATATTTCGGTAATAATATTAAGGTTTATATAAGTTATTATAATTTTGGAATATTTAAAAGTAATTTTAAAAAAATAATTATATTATTTTTTAAAAAAAGTAATAAATTTCGTAAAACGAATAATAATTTTTTAACCGGCATTTATTAAAAGTTATATAAATATGCCTTAATAAGTTATTTAATATCTTAATAATTTTTTATTTATAATCGTTAAAAATATTTTCGATTAACTCTTTTTTTATAATGTAATAAATATAAATCTTTTAATTAATAACGTAAAAATTAAAATATTCGAATATAAATCGTAATTCTTTTTTTTCGTAATCTTAAACGAATAATTATAAGTTATAATTTAATTAATTAATAATTATTTTAATTGTTTTATTAAATTTTTTATTTATATTATGAATTATAACGTACCACACGGGCGAGCTGTACATACGGGCGAGCTATACACTTTTTTCACCATTTTAACTATTTAACTTTAATTATTTATTTCTTAATAACTATAATATAAAACGATTTACAAAAAAAACGAAAATAAACCTAGCCGTTTAGGTTAAAAAGCAAAATCCGAAACTTAGTTATAAAAAGTTTAGTTTTATTTATAACGTTCTATTTATTACCTTAAGAACGCGAATTAACGGTAAACCCGCCCGAACCGATATTATTCCTAATTCGCGAAAATTAACGTTAACCGAAAAAAAATCGATTATCGAAAAAATTCTTAACTTAAATACGCAAACGTTTCCTGTCCGGCTTTAATATATTAAAAATATAACGAATTTGTTACTTAATTAACGCGCCGTAAAACGCATCGGGATTAATTAAGCGTTAATTTTTATACGACGGCAAAAAAAATTTAAAACGCGTTTAAATCGAAAAATCGATTATTAAAAAGTATTATACGAAAGTTTAAAGGTATTTTATAAGTAATTTAAGCTGGTTCGAACTATAATCGCAAAATACGGTATCGCAAAAAAAGATATTTATAACTTTTACGAAACGGGTTTTTTAATAAAACTTTTAATAGCATATGGTATAATAATTATAAACGCCGAAAAACGTAAAAAATTTAAATAGGTATAATAAGGTAATTAAGAATAAGTTATAATTATATAAATTATTAATTCGCAAAATTAAGTTATACCGTTATTTATTATTTTAACAGAAAAAATCCATTTTATTTCTTAATATTATAATAACTTATTATTAACTTTTTAAAAAGTCGGTACCAATTTTAATAATTAAATAATTAACGAATTAAGTTTAAAATAAATTTAATATTTCGATAAATATATTCGAACGCGTACAAAAGAAATTAAACGTTTTTTTATTCTTAACGGTTACGAAAATTATTATTCGATCGAATTCGAAAAATATTGCGCAAATAACGATATTATTACTTTTTATATACCCGCGTATCTTTTTTATCGGCTTTAATTTTTTAACTTATTTTACTTTTTTATTTTAAAATATATTTATTCGTTTTATTTTAAAGGTTTAATACGACGTTATTATACTTATATTACGAAAAAAGATTTTCTCGCCGGTTTTTACGATACGTTTAAAGCTATTATAACGTCCGATAATATTAAATCCGGATTTGCAAAAACTGGATTTATTTTATTTAATCCTAATAACGTTTTTTTCGAATTAAACGTTCCTCCGGTTATACCTATACCGACGGTTTCGCCGCTTATTTCCGCCGGTTTCATTTTTTTTCCTTTTATAAAAATTCTTAAAAATATCCGTAAAATAACGAAGTAAGAACGTTATTTATAAAGAAAGATCAGAAATTATTAAGGTAGCTCGCCGACAAAAATAATAAAATCGGTTAATTTTTTGACAAAAAATAATTTATTACTTTTATACGAAGTAACTTTTTTTCGGGAAAAACCCCCCTAATTACGTAAAACTAACCATTTTTTTAGCAAACGCTGAAGGATTAAAAACAAACGTTTTTAAGAAGGAGAAATACTTATTATATAAAAAGGATAAGCTTTTTTAACCGAAAAAGAAAAGGGTGGTAAAAGATTGCAGCTAATAACGGCTAAGGGTAATCGTCGTAAAAGGGTTAAAACGAAAGAACGGAAGTATGGCGTTTACGGCAAGCCCGGACATAATGCGCGTACTTGTGAAGAAGCTGTAGATACGTCTAGCGACGGAGAATCCGATTAGTTTGAATTGATTTATTGCGTTATGGTTGTTTTATTTGGATTTGTTATTATGGAATGCCAAAAAAGTGTACAGCTCGCCCGTGCGTACAGCTCGCCCGTGTGGTACGTTAACTTATTTACAAAAATTATTAATATTAAGTTTTTAATAATCGGTTAAAGTAAAAATTTTTAAACGTTTTAAAAATTATAATTTTCGGGTTTCGCTTTTTAATTACCGTAATAATTTTATTTTTTCTAGGAAAGCAAATATATGGTAATTTTCGTATAAATAATTAACGTAATTTTATATACCGTATACGTTTATAGTTACGGATTTAAAACGTTTTTATTATAAATATTTTTAATATATTTATTTTCGTTTTTTATTATTTTGAATATTATAACCAAATTGTTATATTTATATTATAATATTTTTCGGACGTTCGGATATCGTAAAACCGGAAAACATAACTTAAAATGGTTTTTCGAATTATTAATTAATTAAAATAAAAGTTGGTATAAATATTATTAAAGGAATTAAAATAATAAAAATTAACGAAAAAGCCGTATTTTTTAAATTTTTAAAAAAATTATCAAAATCGGAAATTAAAGTTATATTAAACGTAAAAAGGTATTATACGTTATAAAATTATATAACGCGTTAAATAGATTAATCGAATTAATTACTTTAATACGTATATTATTAATTCGGAAACGTTATAGCATCTTTTTAAAATTCGGTAATAACTATATTAATTCCGTAATAAATAATTAATAAAATAATATAAATATTCTTAAGTTAATAAAAGCCGGCGAAAAATAAAAAATAATTACATAAGTATTAAAATATTAAAATATTACTTTTATAAAAAACCGTACGTTATTTCGGAAAATTAAAAATATATCGAAATATACCTAAAATATACGGGTTTTAAATATTACGTATATTAATCCTATTTCCTTATTAAGTAACCGTATTAATAACTTTATATTTTTAATATTATAATTAAATAAAATCGTAAAAAAAAACGGACTTTATAATTAAATTACCTTAATCGAGAGCTTTATAACGATATTATTTTTATTATTTTATTTACTATATATTATTAAAAAAACCAAATTATTATAAAGTTAACATATTTTATATTTAAAAACTAAATAAAAATAATATATTTATTAATAAATAACCCATATTTAATAATATAATTATTTCCTTAAGTTAAACCCGATGTTAAAATAACTACAAAAAATTAAGGATTTTAAAAATATTACCTTTATTATTAAGCGATAAATATATCTAAAGTTATAAAAAAATAATAAGTTAAAATGTTAAACATTTCCGGGTAGGTAGGATACTTTATATAGCGGTATAGATAACTACCTGTTAATATCACCATTTATACAATTAGGCTTCACTAACAGCGGGACCTATACCGCTACGAGAACCACTTATTATGGACACGATGTCCATCCACGAGAGCTTTAAATGGATTGATGTCCATAATCAGCTAGGGCGAATGGATTGATGGAGCGCCAAGGTTGCGCAATCGCGTGGCCACGCAGTGGATCGGGTTGCATTGCTTTCAACCCTGATGGAGTGCATACGTGGATGGAGCGAGGGATGAAACTGGAGAGCCTATGGAACTCGGGCACTTCAGGGGGGAGGGGGCTGGTGACGTATTTAACGAGGGTTATTCCGTAAAAAACAAAAGGTAAATTTCTCTACTTGTTCGTGCATTAACCCGGCCCTAGTATGTAAACCGAGAAGCATCAAATTGCGTTGTGTTTTCTACGTAATAAAGCAATAGGACCTGGAAAGGCCTCCTTTAGCTACCAGAAGCCTTCTACGAGGCCCAAGAACAAAAAAGCAGGATATAATCCCTAATCATAATAGGAATGGCATATTACTCCGTCATAAAATTAACACTCGTAGAATTCCCCAAACGAACGGTGGGCATGTTTGTGTTGTAATTATTTCAAGATTATTTCATAATGCCCCCTATAGGCGTTGCGTCCGATTAGTACGATGATTAGTACAGGACCACAACACCAGCACCGAGATGGGAACAAACCTAAGACGCATATCTTTAATAACATTTATATTATTAAAATATCCATGGTCCCAATTCGATTTATTTTTCTGCATTTTTTAATAACGTATATTACCCCTAATCTTATATACCCTCCGGTCGTCGGTTACATACCAACCCACCATTTTCCGGTGCGTTTTTAGTCCACATTATTTTCTGCGGTATGGCCAACATTATCAACTTGTCAGGGGAATTATATCATTATGTAGCCTATTAAACGGTTACCAGAGTTAACTCATATTAAGAGGGCATTACCCTGCCACACCCAACGTCGCTCTCCGAACAGAGTAGATGAGTCAGCCACGACTATCATCATCTAAGCCGCATCGGTTACTTGAACAGGATTTGCGGACACACTCCACATAGACAGTGATATCTCATTACTCTCGGCGGGATAAAAGGTGTCATCGCTGGTTGAATCCATTCTATTTGCTCTCTGCTTTTGTTCTAGCCTGGATAGGGTGCGGCGCAAAAGCTATGACCAAAGCCTGACCGACTACCACACCCAGAGCTCACTTGACGTTCATGCCCAAACTCCGCGAACTCCGACAACCTCTTCGGCACTACACGGGCCCATATGCAGCAAGCTATGCGCTGGCACCTGGCCATCCGCAGTCGGCATAACGAGAGCGATAGTCTCGGTAATACCCGGGTACTGAGTGCGATGGCCCTTGCCGCTTACCTCAGTGACATCTGCTGCAAATATCAGCCCGAACTCGTCGCCGGAAACATGGGCGCTGATGGTATTGCCATCGGGTATTATTATGTAAGCCAGCCCTAAGATAAAAGCCACCCATCTATATAGAGAACTCCGTTAGGAGTTTGCGGGCGGAATTATAAATTATATGGGATTGACTTGCTGGCTGTGTGGTGCATTGCGCAGACCGCCATTGTAGTTGGGAGGAATCACGGTATAGGACACGCTTGATCCGTTGCCTAGCATTGTATTCAGCGTCCCAGATGTGCCTGGCTGGTCGGAAAGGTCAAATGGGCTATTCAGCTGCCAACATTCCAGAATCGAGGAAGCCGCCTTGCGCACCGAGGGAGGTTACGTACAGTCTGAGAACTGGTGCAATGCGGCTAGACAGAGCGGCTGCGATAGACCAAACTAAGAGTCTTAGTCGCCCTTCGTACCTACAGTAACTTGCCAATCCGCTCTAGTAGGGAGAAGAACGGGGTAATGGTGGCGCGGGGAGTGACACTCTAGTTTATATGCTCACTATGGGAGGGAAGAATGGAACCGCAGGAAATTGTATGACGCCAGGACTTTAGTTCTTAGATAATAAGTGAAGTGGAGGTATTGCAAAACTGTCGTCTCTACCCATTTCTTTATGACCAGATATATCTTCCTTGCCCCACCGAGCTTTTGGTTACGATAGGGGTTCTATGATCCACTATCTAGTTGTCTCCCCACAGCTTCCACCCATGTGGTAAGGTTGATGCAGTGACAGGAAAAAGAGAGGTTGTGTTAGCGGCTGCAGTTGTGTATGTGCATTGTACGGTTGTTCCAACGCCTCAACACTTAAGTCAAAGTGTATAATAGAAATGCTCCAACCCTTCTATTATAATGAGGCCTTTCTTCGCTCTCTTGTTCGAATACCAGAACCAAGTCGATAAGCCAGCGGTACAGAACAAGATGCAAAGATTGCACGCAATTGAGGCATATATTCCTGGAAGGTACCTCGGTTGATCCTGGCTCCTATAAACCAGCGCGCCCGCAATCCCTCCGATCCCTCCGAAGGCTATCAACGTGGCGCTGCAAAACGCTCGTTTCCAGTGCCCGCGGATGTTATTAGCTTGATATGTCAACACTGGGGGGGTGTTCCCGCTAGCGCCGGCTACGACAAGGAAGACCCCGAAGTAGCGGACTGGATATTCCTGGTGGAAACCCATGAGCACCAGCCCGATGAGGGCGAGAACCGCGTTGAAGGCGATGATGGGACCACGAAGACGATACCGGTCACCTAGCCAGGCTTGGGCGTACATGACCAAAGCGGTGAAAATCCACGGCGGCACAATGAGGCACTGAGCCGCTGCAACACTAAAGCCTGAGGATAGAGTCAGATCGAAGACAGCGATAGAGGAGGAAATGCGAAAGCTTACCCATGCCGAGGAGGATGATGGGGAGAAAGTAGTTGATCGAGTAGCCGACGGTTGTAACGCAGAAGAATATAAAGGCAAAGACCCAAATTTTAAAGTCGGCAGCAGGCTTAATGAAAGCACCAAACGAGAAAGGCTCTGTTACTGCGTCCCCCCGATCACGATTGACACGGCGTAGTATGAAGTCGCGCTCCTGTTGGCTCAGGAACTTCCACGACTTGTCGGCTTCTTCTGGGAAGCCCACAAGGAAAATGTACGAGATGAGAGCGCCAACGCAAGAGATGATGCCTTCGATAATGAAGATCCACCTCCAGCCGCGCAAGCCAGCTAGCCCATCCATCTGAGAAAGCCCATAGGCCAGGATACCGCCAAGCGCACTGGCTACGCAGCCGACGCCGTAAAAAACCATATAACGCTTTTGCATGTCGTATCGGGTGTACCAGGTGCTGAGCAGATAGACCGCACCGGGGAAGAAGCCAGCTTCAAAAACCCTAATATCGATATTAGCACTCGTTGAACGGCAAAAATGACAGTGTCTTAGCATTCCTCCTATTATTTTTCCCTTTTATATTCTCTTTCGAACCTCGCAGTAGACTTACCCAATCAAGACCCGCAGACCCGCGAGAGCCTGCCATGAATTCACGAATCCATTTCCGATCATCACTGCACCCCAAGCCAGGGTGATTGAGCTTAGAAACCACCGGGGCCCGATTTCTCTAGTAAGGACAGTGCCAAGCGGCTGGAAAACAGTGTAGGCCACGAAAAAGGTGAGAATTATGACGGAGTAGCGAGTGCCCACTTGGAGCTCGAGGTCAGTGTTTAAACCAGCAATCGCGGCGGTTGAGATATTGATGCGGTCCACCAGTGATATGATGTAAAGGCAGGCAAGTACACTGACGAGCCGTCGGTCCCTATAGGATTGATTAGCTCCTGACAAGAAGAGCATTCCTAGTGTTGACTGGACGTTTCTATATAGAGGTTCCCCTGAAGATTGCGTCCCAGGGTCCCAAGGCATGCACTTACACGTGCCGAATGATTCTCCGCTGATCCCGGTGCGAGTAAACCTCGTCATAGTCGTCACTGTCGCCCTCACGCTGAACCGGAGGAGTTTTTACGCCCGATTCTTCCTCCGGGCCATTAGATGTCCGTGACTTCTCAATGATATCATTCGAGCCGTTTCCGTACCCCGGCACAGCCATTTTCTCATCAGAGTTCTAGAAAGTCAGATAGGTGCTTGGTAAAGCAAAGCAGAGTTAAAAAGAGAAGTATTTGAAGCGAAAGAACAAGAAAGAACCATTGTGGAAAAGAATCTCTTTGAGGGAGTTCGTCGACGAACGTGGCCGAGGAAGCGGATGACTAAGCAGACGCCCCTGTACACATGTAGAGAGGCTGGACGTCAGACCATTGCAGATGGCTGGCGCCACTCTTCCAATGCATAGCGAACCCATCCCCTTAACCCCTAATCACGCACAGGTATTGGACTGTGGAAAGGTTGAGACTCCACACCGGATTGTGCGGTTAAATTATCCTTCCAGGATCCCACAACCAAGTCATTAGTGCAAGGTAACACGGGTGGGATTTGTGGCATTCCCGATGTAGAAAGTGGCCGAGGGCTCTAAGTCAAGCAGGAATGATCAGAGAGCAGCTGCATGGCGGAGTGGCCTGGCAAGAGAGTCGCACAGCATATTGCTACCCTGGCCATAATATGACAAAACATCTGCGAACCACCCAAGAGCCCGAAGCCACGCCGAGGGCTTGCGGTAGCATACCAATCGCATTCTAGAATATTGCAACACTGTCCTGCAAAGCCTACAATCCTGCTGACTGCAGGACTCATGGTGTCAACACCTAATGCGGACCGGGCCTACAGACGAACCCCACTGCGGCACGTGGCAGGAAGCGTAAGCATTTCCGATCGCCTGCGCTGACCCCTGGCGTTTCTCTGATTGTCTTCGAGAAGAGCAAATGTTGCATGGATTCAGTCAAATTGGTTTGATGAAACTTTGATAATATGAAGCTAATTTCCCTCAGAGCGCAACCTACGTGGTGTTGTTCTTCTATCAGCTCAACTCCCTATAATATCTCGCTCCTCTCCCATAAGACCCAGAGTATGATCCGCCTGCCCCTGCCCCTCCTAGGAAGCCTGGGCATCGGATCGTCTTTCATTCGGTCATTCCCCTCCCACGACCCCGATCACCCATGCCCTCCACTGCAGACCTAATGTTGCTAGCATGTACTGCAACTGTAGCAACAGGCCGCAATTATTAAGGACAAAGTCATCCAAGAAGCATTGGCCTCCTTGTGCCCACAGAGTTCTTGACTGATCTCGGGGGTTTGCATGCGTGCGTGCGGTCGGAAGCCCAGGGTCAGGATAGGCTCCCTTCAACGGCTGTACGTAACGGAGGCGCCTGAAGATAGCCCAAGTCACGTCGGAAAGAATATGAGGCCTTCGCCTAGGGGTATCCTTGTTCATGGTTAATTCGAGATCTTCTATTGTAGCAACAAGGCTCTGAGCATTGTCGGACCAGGCGGTGCGATTTTCCTCATACGGATTAAGTAAGGTGTATGACAAAAAGTTGGTCAGCTTGTCATATGTAATTACCTGCCGATAGAATTGCGGCGTGTGTATCCTCAGGTTGAGTCCAACGGGGCTTGCTTCCCGAAATATTCGCAGTTCCAAAAGACTGTAGCAATGCGAATGTGATCCTTTTAGAGAAATTCCGGAGCGTGGAGGTAATAAGCAGAATTTGTTCGGCGCTATATCACCCAGATATTGTAGATACTGAACGAAGATGGACGCCAGAAAGACCTCAGCAGCAGTTGGTCGCCGTGCAATGGCTGACTCCCTCGGTTCAGGACGATACCAGATTTTAAGTTTATGACCATGAGCTAGCAAGATTGCTTGAAAGCTAATTCTGGCGACTTTGCGTTCCGATTAGTATCCTCTCCGAGATATAGCTGAAGGGTGCATATAGGTGCCTCACATGTAACGAGGACTGTCAAGCCCCAGCGGACGAGGAGCCACAGTGCTTGGAGCGGCGACAGCTCCGATGAATCTATTGCTGGTGCGTTCGACCACCAGCGAGCTATCAGTTTGTGATAGCCTTTAGAAGAACGCAGGGTAGTGGTGACCGACACGCCCTCCCCTTCAGCTGGGTTTACCGTGGAGAGCACATAGGACCCTTTCCTAGAATTGAATGGGGACACGTGAAAATCCTTATTTAACGCATAGTTGGCCTTGAACATCCCAGGGCTTCCTGAGACCGGAAATAAATACATCCGTCGCTCATCGAACGTGTTGTTCACCTCTGCGATAACGTATTTGAGCTGATAGTCTGACGCGTAGAGATACCAGAATGATGCTGGGTTGAATACGTAATTTAGGAAGCGAGCTGAAGTAAGTAGGTACACATGAGGGAATGCCCCAGGGTCCAATCCCTGTTTAAAATACCTGGTTAGCTCCTAAAGAGCGTTGTGTTATTGGGGGGTGGGAGGTCAGAGGGCAGGGGAGTTTCGATGTGTACCTGCAATTTCAAATAGTGGTCGATATTTTCAGAGAGTGTCTCCCCGTTTCGTCCCCGGTCAAGATAATCCTTGGCCGACACATGAAGCCAGCCCCTTTTCCACGACTGGGTTACGTCGACGGAAAGTAACCAATTTGACGTTGGACACCGTACCGGAATGCCCACAGACAGGTACGGGTAGACAAAACGATGCTTTTTCGGAAATAGACGAAAGTGAGAGATGGTGCATCTAATGATCTGCGTCTTGTGAATGGAAATGTGATGGCGTTGTGAAGTTGCTTGATTGTCTGGCGAAGAATATGCTCGGGTCTTCTGTCGAGCGGAATATACACAAGCTACGACGAAGAGAAAAAGACACCCCGCCAATATCTCATACGAGAGAGACCTTGCGAATTCAAGAAAGACTATCGTCGCATCCATTGCGCCTCTCTTCTCATATTTACTCCCACTCCCTTTAAGGGGGTTCATGGGAATTAGGGGGTCCTTGGAACCAGGGGTTCGGGGGATTAAGGGTGCGTTGCAAAAGACGGAAGTTGGGCAGGTAGTAGTAATAAAGGGGTGGAGGCCACATCCTCTAAATTCCTGTAAGAAGATAATCAAGAACTTAAAATCGAACTTGGATATTAAAATATCAATTGAACCGGCTTGGAGATGTAAATGGGATGATTTCTAAAGACACGCCTGGTTCGGCTAGAAAATACCTTTTTACCCCGCGCAGCCGGCTTCCAAACCTGCATGTAGTAGGTAGTAGCGCTCGAATGGTGAACAAGGGTTTGCGGTTAGCCACTATCCTTCCTTATATCTATAGGTGCCAATCTGCAGATATGTAGTCTAGGAAGTGGGTACTAAGTACAGGAAGCGGCAGAGACTGTACATGTCCATATACAGCACTTAGATACATACCTTCAAAGCTGCCCATGTGGTGTGTCGCATTATATAGCTGGGTAGGCAAGATATAGGATGTGGATATTGCAGCCCATAAACAGCCCCGTAAGCTATATGCGGGGGATCGGCTGCGCTCCTTCAATGCTTACCAGCGGCCCAATGAGCATGCTTACCTCCCACGTGGGTAGGAATTCCTACATACGAAAACCAATGATCAGGAGTTGTGCCCCTCAGCTCCTGGCTGGGCTTCCTTATGCTTAGCTTCTCCGCTGGAGATACTCAGACAACTTCACCAACTCAACCATTGGCAAATCCGTCCGAGACCTGGCTAATACTATGGCTTCCGAGAAGCTCTTCAGGGGCATTCCCCCTTTTCCAGACGATGTCCCCACCGTGCCCATGTACACCATTTCGTTAGCAGCGTTACACTCAGGGGACCGGAACACCGCTGAACGCGTGCTAGCCGCATGCCAGGAACTTGGCTTTTTCCTTTTGGACCTGTGCGGGGATGGGCTGGGGGAAATAATGATTGATGAAATCGATCAGCTGTTCCAAGTGGGTAAGGACATCATGAACCTTCCCGAGGACGTCAAACAGCGGTATCTGCATGATATTCCAAGAAGCTTTCTGGGGTGAGCTACGCTTTGCCTCCCGGTTCGCGCTGTCTCCCTTTCTAACACTTCGACCAGCTTCAAGCCGCGTGGCCACGCCAAAACTGAGACAGACGAGCCGGACCGCTTTGAATGGTTCAACCTGGGCCAGGATGGCCTCATGGGCACCACCCCTTTACAGCCACTCCCGCCTCTCGTACACACTTACCTACCCCTTTTCACCTCCTTCCTTAAACATGGCCAGTGCCTCGTCGCAACGATCAACTCCACCCTTGCAACCCAACTCTCCCTACCACAAGACACCTTCACAACCTTGCAGACGCCTTCCAAGCCCTCCGGGACTGTCGTCAGGCTCATTAAGGCGTTCGCCAGCCCTCACGCAGAAGATCTCAGAACCAGCATGATCCACCACACCGATTTCGGCACAATCACGTTGCT
This sequence comes from Monosporascus ibericus, assembly GCA_004154915.1. Classification (NCBI taxonomy): domain Eukaryota; kingdom Fungi; phylum Ascomycota; class Sordariomycetes; order Xylariales; genus Monosporascus; species Monosporascus ibericus. Next base: position 148,022 of record QJNU01000050.1, read on the forward strand.
GGCCAACGTTCTCGGGGGCCTGCAGATCTTGACTCCCGGCAAGTCCGCGACAGATGAAACCGCATGGCGCTGGGTCCGTCCGCAGCCAGGGTGTCTGATCGTGAACCTGGGGGACGCAATGGTACAGTGGACCGGCGGAATACTGCGCAGTAACGTCCATCGCATCAATTATGCACCAGGGCAGCAACGTTATGTTGACCGGTACAGTCTGGCTATTCTCGTCCGGCCGGAACGTAATGCAAGTATGATGAAGAGGACAGGCGGAGAGATTGGGGATATGGAGGATAACGGTTTGACCGCCTGGGAGTGGGAAGTGAAGAAGGCGATGTCGTTAGCGAGGGGGGCGGCGGTTGCGCAGAGTAAGGGTGGGAAGCCACTTGCGGTCGAACCCTGAGGCATTTGTTGGGTAGCTATTTTAGCACTGTTCTAATCAAAGCGTGCGTTGCGGGAATAAAGAACGATACATTACTATGTTATATCCTCTGATATTGTATCAAATCTAATTACCTAGGGGAAGCTTGTCACATACCCAAAGTTCAGCAAAGATTGCTGCCTAGAATTGAACGAATGACATAATCAAGACTGGCTTTCCTTCCATCAACAATGGCGAATTAAATCCCCGCAGGCTTTTTCTGAACAGGGGACTCCCAAGCGAATTCCATATATCCACTACCGTCCTTTCTATACATTGCGTGACGTCTTGTCCCACGGATGAACTAGCTCTTGGTGGCTCTGTTGCAGTTCCTGGTCATTAACGGCATGAGCCTGGATATCGATGCTCGTCTGTAATGTAATGTTCCTTTTGTCCTTCGGTACATGAGGCGAGTGCCTTAGAGGTATCTCATCCTCCTGGTAGGCCGGTTCATTGTCACTGAACTGGGGTCCCCTGGATACTTTCGGAAAGCTTTTGTCCCTGAAGCCAGATTGGCCGCTGGTGGTGTAGCTTTTGGTAGAGTCGTGGGCGCCTCGAGATATGATAGTATGAGCTTTTCTACGCACGCTGCGGAGAACGGCGAAGGATGCGGGGAGATCAGCGATGACTTCTGCCAGGTTGCGCTCTATGATGGTGCAGAGATAGACGTTGTGCAAAGCCCAGGTAAAGTCTGGATCGTAGAAGTCGCCATCAAAGGCGACCCGAATGATAGAAGAGGCAAAGACCCTGCAATAGGCGCGGCTACCGTAAGTACTAGCTCCTCAAGAACGCCGAAACCAAGGAAAGGGGAAAAGGGGGAGCGACGTACAACAGACCCGACCCAGTCAGCCCGATAACGACAAGTCTTCTCCCAAGGCTCATTTGCAACCTCCCAAAGAAGTAGATTGGTGATAGAGCGTAGAACAGGTCTGTCATACTGTTGATTGCTAAGCCCATTATTAGTTATTCAAATATCTTTTTCGACAGCCTGATAAGCAAGGACCTCACCAGTAAAAGTGATGATAGAATGGACCAAGGTCTCAATGCTGGCGACCTCCCCAGGTATTTCGGGCATCCAGAGCTTTCGGAGCGGTTTCGCCTGTAGACCCCAAAAGATACCTTGGCAAGTACTCGCAGTCGTGGTCACGGCAATAAGTCCATAGACGATCCATTTGGTGCGCCGGTGAACATCTTTGACAAGAGCTAGAATAAAAAAGCAGATGGAGATCTTTACAGCCCAAAGAGCAATGTTGGCAAGGAGGATGTTGTACTGGCTCAACCGCTTAATCGTAAGTACTTGCTCTCTGGTGAGGAATTGGAGATGGCGACCAAAACCTTCCCCCACAGCCTGGATTTCGAGGATGTTGGCAGTCAGGTTGAAAGCCTGGAGCTGTTATCAGTTGGTTTGTTGGAGGGCCATGTCATCGATATGGACCCACCAGGCATATGATAATGAAATAGTCAGCGGCCCCGAGTCCGATTTTAGTCCAGAGCTTCATGGCAATCCGTGAGGCCGTGGAGAGAGCGATGAGGATGGTGAATAATACACATAAGGCGAAGATATTCTGACCCCGATTTTCGTCAACCAGATTGGGGTCGAAGGCAATAAATTCATTGGACATGATCGCTTCGTTTTGTAAGGCTATTATCACGAAGAACGTGTATGAAAGACAACGCCAATCCAGTAAAGCCTCATTGACTAAGGGGCGATCGAAGTGGGGTGATGGTGTCGAGAATGGCGCCGAGCACAAAGGGGTTATGTAGGTGACTGCTTACCTGGTGTCTGAATTATCTGGAGGTATGGAATAAGGGTAGAGCAAAGCAACTGAGTGAACGATTGGGCTGAGGAAAGTAGAAGCACTTCCGGCCAATCATTCCAGTCATCGAAGGCCGGTACTGCGGAAGGCAGATTGTTCTGGCTTAGGTGCTACAGCAAGCCAGTGGCAACCGCAGATGGAACTATCTAAAACATGGGGTAGGATCAAAACGTAAGGAATAAATGAAGGCACAGCAGGTCAAGGGAGACAAATAGGCCTTTCTCAGGGGTAATCATCTTCTTGCCTTGCTGGAACCTGCCTTGGTAGTTGTTCCAAGGATTGTCGTAGTATTGATAGTCGCTGCTCGCTGTAGGTATCCCGGAGCAGCCACATCAATCATATGCTCTCGTATTCAGCCCAGTCCTACGTGTCACCCTCGCCGTTAACCATTAGTAGGGAAAAGGCGTCACGCCAGACCGTTGCCGAGGGGCTCACATTGGAAGTGAAACTACTCTGGACGGCCTCGAAGACCTGTAGACTTACCCTGATCAGAAAGTGATGAGACACACTTAGCTGGATACCATGAAAGTATGGCATCGCTAAGATATGAATGGCTCGCGGACTGTAGTGACACTAGGCTAAGCGATCTCAAAGCTAGAAATAGAAGGTGGTAGTCGTTTTCAATAGAGCATAGTAAGCGTGACACCCGCCCACCATTATTCACCACTATGACTCCAAAGGATCCCAGTGGACCGGCCAGCTGCCGGCAGAATACGCCGGTATCAGGCCGGTCCATCACGAACCAAAGAGAACGTACTAGGGTGAGACATATGTATGCTAATATCGCAAAGACCTTACTTTCCCCACCTTCACTGTTTTAGCCAGTAATATGTGAGGTGGTTACACAGTGCGTGTTTAGGGAAGAACTACGACGGTACACCTCCGTAACATTGCACGCGGCTGTTAATTAAGACCTGCATAACTGAGAACCCGTACCTATGATAAGACTGGGTGGCAGTGATGTGCATTTGAGAAGGTCTAGTGACGGTCTGCGACATTGAGATTTCTTACATACTTCAGCATTATGTAATCCACTACCACACCACCGCATAATTAGCGTATGGGAGGCATGCGAAGGCATTACCGGTGCGGACCAGAGTTTTCTGCTTGGATGACTTGCAGGTCAACTGGACTTTATCGGGTCCTGCGTATTAGTCCAATGAGCGCCTGGAACGATCGGAAGAATTTATCAGTATTCACAGCTTAAGCTTATTTGCCATCGAAGCTGTCACCAGACCTGTCAGTGACGAGAACTATTATCAGGTAAATCCTAGGCAGCATGCCGCGGCTCGATACCAGTCATAGAGTCACACAATACGTCGACAACGGGACCTTAGTACAGTTATTGCAGCAGTCATGCCACACATACGGGTATTTCCGAAACCATATTTTATGGGGTGTGGAATTGCCTTGCCATGAAAGGTTACTATCGATTTGAATTAGAGTGTCGTGGCCCACAAATTGGGTTGAGAACACATCTGTTTTTGCGACGCATTCGCGCAATCGCTTATCAAGTTATGTATCAGTATATAGATACGTAATGGTTATAATCTCATGCTATGTATCAAAATGATCCTTTAGACGAGAACTATATTATCGATTTGACCTCGTATACATAACCTCTATGCGCGTTAAGCTATTAATTAAAATGTTAAAAAAGGGTCCAGAATAATGGTCGAAGTGACAATAGGCTGGCCGCAGTGGCAATAAGCTGGAACAGCTGCAACGGGCTGCAAAATTTGCAACCACTTCGAAGTCGTCTTGGCAAAGCTTGGCAACCTTTTTACGTCTACGGTTCTCATTCTTCCAAAAGGCCTTTTATCAATAATTATACGCGCCTTATAGCTATCGTCACAGTCAGGCTGATCGCGAGGGAAGGTTGCATAAAGTGTGGAAATGTCAATTGTCCTCGAGAATGGGCTCTAGAGAGTAGGGGCTAGGAAGCTATTTACTGTGGGAGCCCCTGAACGACGTTGTTACAGGGTGCCTACAGTCCCCAGGGGCCTTGATGACTAAGCAAGTGACCCCCATTCTGCGAAAACTATGAATATTTATTGTATATCAAAATGACTCGTTCGTGGAGGTTTATATCTTAACCCTATCCTAATCTTCGTATCTGCTTCGCGGGTTAAGATATTGATACATACGTTAATCAGTTATTGAGCGATGGCGTCACAAAAAAAGGGGTGTGTTGCCAAGCCAACATGTGGGGCACGACACTCCGATTCAAATCGATAGGCAACGGCATTCCGTTGTAAGTTCGTATAATTTACACAGTTCAGGTTTTCTCTCATGTAATCAACGGAAAATTAATGATAATGAAACTATATAGGCGACGTTCGGAAGGCAACATCTCTCGGGACCCCCAATAGCCACTCATAACGGTTGTACCTTTTCAAGGCCGCCTCCACACCTGCCTTGGCCTCTAAAGTCACTGATCAGATCACCTCGCTCTGAACTGAATGAATGGACCACTCTTCCAACCCGCAATAGAATAATGACTCTCGAACCTCAGTTCCAATTCTGCGCCAGCCTGTTCGGGAGTATTCGACCAGACATGAGAGCTCGTTGTATGCTGCTTTGGCCCAAGTCGGAAGTCGTAGTTCACTATGATGTAAGCGTACGCGATACTAGCGATCATGATCGCGACGTGACTCCCTGCGCAATTCCTTGGTCCGATCAAGAAAGGAGTAAACATCTTCTTAGCCAGGGAGTACTCTGCTTCTGGCAAGACACCTGGAATCCAGCGTTCCGGCCAGAACCGGACCGGTTCGCGGAATAGGCTGCCGTCTCTGAATAGGGAGAAGAGGCTCATCCCCACGTCGCTGCCGACCGTCATGGGCACCCGCTCAGGGCCGATCGTGACGCCTGCGCGCTCGCACTCTCGCCAGTGAACCCCACAAGCCGGAGGAAGCAACCTCATAACCTCATTGATAACGGCGCGGAGGTAGACGCTTGATTCAAGCTTGCTATTCCAAGCGATGTCCTCGCCAGGCATATACATACTTCGTATCTCCTTAGCGAGCTTCTCGTATACGTATGGATAATGGCAGAGGTAATGCAGGAAACCAGAGACCATCATTCCGTACGCATCGGCAGAGGAGAAAGTACTAAAAGCCCCCTCTCCAATCATCTGCGCTCGGTTGTGACCTGGGAATTTTAAAGTCCCTTGGCCGCTTTGGATAACAGGACCAAATATTCCTCGGCTTTCAGAAGTATTGTTGGCGATAGCTTGATCTAAGAAGGCTTGGTACCACTTCGCAAACATCCTTGCTTGCGGCGAAATAAGGGACAACGTTATGCCAACTAAGTTCCCAATTCCAGCATCGTTGAGAATGGGAAGCTGTTCCCAGAGACCCATCTTCTTTTCGTGGATGTGCAGGGTGGGGAATACGAACTCCCTAGCGGAGCTGCTTAGCAAGTCTGTCTTCAAGCCTAGTCCGAAATCTGCCATGGTGTCAAAGCCCAGACAGAGGTCTAGGTCTCGGTCAGTACTTGACGGTGTTAGAATCTCAGTCCTTCTTGCTTACTCCACTTTCTCATATCAGCCGCAGAGCTCCAGCCTTCTAGATCTTTCTCTTTTTGCAGCTCTCGAAAGTAGATCTTGAGGCTGCGAAGGATAGCTGGCTCATAGCGTGTCAAGGAGTCAGCACCTACGCCGAGCCTAAATACTCTGCGTAGGTTGTGGTGCAACGTCTTGTCGATGGAGGTCATGGTGCTCCAGCCGTCAGGAATTGGTATCATCGTCTCATAGCCTTTCGACTTTCGGAATGGGGCGCCATGTCCATAGATTGCTTGGCTTTCGTGAGCCACTTCTTATTAAGAAACCGAATGAATAGCTGTCACTCACCTGACATGTCCGGAGGATACAATGAGAGGACCTGGTTTGGTGCATATCGTATTAGGTGGCCTAAGGCATGTAAGCCCACCTGAGCTACGGCACAATGATGAACGGGCTGAGAACCATATTGGTGATGGCACCTTTGCACATCGAGGTGCATAGTACCCCTCCATGAGTGATATGCTGAGTATACACCGGTTATCTTCGCAAGAAATGGCCCAGGAACTTTGCTGTACTGATGGAAATATGCTCTTCGAACGAGAATAAATGCCAACTACGCAGATCAGTAAGAGTCCCATGGCCAAACGATGAGTGTACTTAAGGCGTACGTAAGAAAGACCACAGGCGGCTACAAGAGCCACAAGCTTCAACATGCTCAAGGAAGACATGGCTTAGATGGTGAAGGAGGGAATGGGGCTAAGAGAGTATCAAAGTATGTGATTATATTAAGATGCAAGGCACGGCAAAGAATGATATCTATATTTATCATAGTTTAAGGTGAAATGGCAGAGAGGAAAAAGAAATAAAATACTGACCGTTCTTAAAACAAGGTATAATATATAATAAATTATGTCAGATAGCCAATTGTTAACTGACGAAGTACCAACCCCATTATCGAGGTCATATCAGCGACTGGTGCTGGATGATACGCGGGGGTGCGCTAGCAAGATCTAAGAATTAAGACTCTGTCACTAACGTTTATCACAATAATTATTATAATTATTACGCCCACGGAAGAAATAAAAGTAACTTTAGGCTTTTATTAAGTTATATAATCTAAAGTAACGGTAAGAAACCAAAGTACGTTATATATTAAAAAAAGTAAACTTTCCGTACTTTCCATATCAAAATAATAATTATTAATACGATTATAAAATATAAAAAGTTCAGTTTAACGTAAAACGATTAGCTTATTTTATTAATATAATCGATGATTAGCCGATAAATTACGAAGGTTTAAAGAAAATAAAAATTCGATATACGTATTATTTTAATCGGAAAGGTTTTAATATATTAAAAATGAAAACGTCCTTAAATTGTTAAGCTCGATATATAAACGAAATATACCGTTATTATTTTAAAGTTATAAAAAGTTAGGTATATATTTATAAAAGAACTTATTTCGTATAACGAAATTACCTTCTTTATAAAGTTGTATAAAAATTAGTAAAGATTATTAATTAATTCTTTTTTAAAAACTGAGTTTTAAAAAAGAATTATATATAAGTTTATAAATTTAATACGTTTCTCCTTAAAGGAGATGTAACCATATAAATAAAATTAAATAAAATAATAAATTGGTACCTTAATTCCTGGGCTTTACTAAACTCATCTCTTTCGTAACTTTTATCCACGTCGATTCTTATCCAACTTTTTAGAAGTTTTTCGTAATTCGGAGCAGCCGGGCACATTATCGCTCGTAATTATCCAGCTTATATTACTTTAAAATCTGAACTTTGGAGTTTTAAAACTCATTACTATCTTACCCTTTTAATTTCGTTAATAATTCCTTTATAATTTCCATATTTTCAAGAATAATACTTTTAAAAAATCGATTACCGTTGCTTTTACAAATTAAATTGTATCCTAAAATTAAAAGCCGAAATTAATTTATTTAAGGAAAGTTTTTTAGGTCGACAGTAATATCGATAGCTTTAACTTATGATTCAAGTGAGCTGAACACACAAATAAGGTAGACATTCTTTAGCACCTTGTAATAATTAATTCAAATAATTTAAATTAACTTTATATCTTTTCGCTAACTATATTTGCAACTTCTTAATAAGGGTACGCATTATATTAAAACTCATTATCAACGTTATATCGTTATTCTTTCTCACTTACCTATATTTAACCGACTAGCTTTTAACGCATTTTAGCTAATATTACCGCCATTTCGTAGAAATTAACGCTAATAAGTAAAATATCTATTATTAATCGAATTTCCGACCTATATTCGCGAACGCTTTCTGTCCGCCTTTAATACGTTGAAGATATATACCGGAGAATAGGTAGTAAGGCGTTATTATAAGGCGCGTCGCGGGGCGTGTCGCGGGGCGCGTTAGGGTGCTGTAAGGCGTATTACGAGACGCGTTAGGGTGCTGTAAAGCGTGTTGTAGGACACGTCGTAAAACTTTTTTTTTGGAACAACCCGATTTTACATAAACAAACGGTAAAATTAAATCCTTTTAATAGAAAAATAAAAACATTTACTATACAGTATAAACAGATTCTTTCAATTAATAAAAAAGGTGGTGATAAAGAATAGGCTGTTAATAACTATTAAAGGTCGTTATTATAAAAAGCTTAAAAGGAAAGAATAACGACATGACGTCCGCAGTAAGCGTTAATAAAATACGTATATTTATAAGAAAGCGAGAAATACGGTTAGCGAAAGGGAATATAGTTGATTTAAATTAATTAAATGTATTATAGTTAAGTTATTTAGATTAATTATTACGAGGTGTCAAAAAGTATTCAGCCTACTTATACGTCTAGCTTACTTACGTCATACGTTAATTCGTCCGATAACTTTATAGGAATTATATGCTAGGAATAAGATAGTTTTTATAAAAGGCCGTTTATCCCGAAATCTCAGTTTCGTATATTCGGAATTACGCGGTAAAATATCTTAAATCTTAAATAACTCGAAAAAATACTGTAAAAATAATTCACCTGTAAAGTTAATAATGGTTATTAAAATGTTAACTTTTTAAACGGAATTAAGGTTTACCGTTAAGGTTTACTTTTAAAATTTATTTTTAAACCGTACCTTTAAAGTTTATCTTTCAACTTTACCGCGTAAAATGTAATATTTCATAAATTAGATTATTTAACGCTGCTAAACTAACTAGCAGGTATAAGGTTTATTAAAATCGAAACTTATTAACAATTACGCATTCGCCGTTAAAGTAAAGCTTTATAGGATTAAGGTATACAATCTATCCTAATCGTAAAAGCTATTAATTAGTTATCGTATTGGAAGATATTAAATATAATATCTATTATGGAAGTTTTATCGAGAAACGTTTTTCTATATATTTAGCTAAGCTGGGAAAACAAGGCTTAAACCTATGTTAACCAGGTATAAATTTAATAAGTATAACTAACGTTAAAAGTCTAAGGCCCTTTTAATTATACAAAATAATCTATAACTTAAAAACGATTATAAAATTATATAACGTCCTATACAAGCTTGCGGCTTCTATAAGCTGGCGGCTCGTTTTTTACTAATATTTTAATTATTTATCTTTATTAATTTATTACGCAATACCAATATTATAAAACGGCTTTTAAAAGAATTTTAAACAATTTAGCTATTTAAGCACGGAAATAAATCCTAAATTTTAATTTTAAAAAGTTTAATTTTATATAGGATATTTTTGAAATAATCTTAAAAGCTCGATACTATAGTGAACGCACCCGAGTCGATATTATTCCTTATTTATAAAAGTTAACGCCAACTGAAAAGAAATCTATTATCGAAAAAAAAACCTTGACTTAAATACGTAAGCGTTTTTTATCCGGCTTTAATATGTTAAAAATATGGCAAATTTACTGCTTAACTAACGCGTTGCGATATGCGTTAAGGTTAGCTGGGTATCGAATTTTATTAAACCTTAAAAAAGACTTAAAATGCGTTTAAATCGAAAAGTCGATTATTAAAAGGTATTATGTGAAAATATAAAGATATTTCATAAATAGTTCGAGCTTATTTAACATACAGTTGCGAAATACGGTATCGTAAAAAAGAATATTTATAACTTCAACGAGACGGATTTTTTAATAAAGCTTTTTATAGTATCGAATATAATAGTTATAAATATTAAACAAATATGAAAAGGTTTAAATAAAAGTAATAAACGAATTAAGAAGTAGTTATAGTTATATAAGTTATTAATTCGTAAACTTTGGCTTTATTATTATATATTATTTTGATAAAGAAAATATACTATATTTTTTAATCTCGAAAAATTTTATTATTACTTAATTAAAAGTTTAGTATAAATTATAATTGGATAAAAAAAGAAATAGGTTTAAAATGCATTTAATATTTTAACAAATATATACAAACGCCTACGCAGGGATCGAAGCCATTTTTTTATTCTCGACGGTTATAAAAGTTACTATTCGATCGCGTTCGAAAAGTATTACGCGAATAACGGCATTATTACGTTTTATATACCTGCTTATTCTTTTTATCGGTTTTAACCTTTCGACGTATCTTGTTTTTGCGTATTAAAGCGCGTTTATTCGCTTTATATTAAGAGTTTAATATAACGTTATTATACTTTTATCACAAAAGAAAATTTTGTGTTTAGCTTTTACGAGGCGTTTAAAGTTACCATAACGTCTGATAATATCAAATCCGGATCCGCGAAAGTTGAATTTATTTTATTCGATCGTAATTACATGTATTCCGCTCTGGATATATTTTAATCATATTTATACCGATTATTTTACCGATTATTTTCGCCCGGTCTATTTTTACTTTTTTTAATAAAGACCTCTAAAACTATTCGTACGGTAACGAAATAAGGACATTATTTGTAAGAAAAGATTAAGAATTATCAGGGTAGCTCGCCGACAAGAATCGTAAAATCGGATAATCTTTTAAAAAAGGTTAGTTAGTATTTTAATATAAAGTCTTTTTAATTAAAAGATTACTTAATTCCGCGAAATTAGTTATACAGTTAATAGACCTCGAAAGACTAAAAATAAACATTTTTAAAAAGGAGAAATATTTATTATATAATAAGGATAAGCTTTTGGGCTGAAAAAAAGGTAATGTTAAAGAAATAAAGCTAATAACGGCTGAAGGTAGGCGTCGTAAAAGGGTTGAAATGAAGGAATAGAAGTATGGCGTTTAAGGCAAGCCCGAACATAATGCGCGTACTTGTGAAAAAGCTATAGATGCGTTTAGCAATACAAACCCCGATTAGTTTAAATTGATTCATTACGTTATGGATGTTTTATTTGAATTTGTTGTCGTAAGGTATTAGAAAACGTACCGCGAGCTTGTATACGCCGCGAGCTTATGTGGTACGTTACGTATTTACGTTAATTAAAAGGTTATTTCGAACCTTAATTGTTATTACGTTTAAGTTTAATCTAAAACCTAACTTATAAAACGTTATAAACGCCTTATTAATATAAACTTACCTTATAAAATACAGTTAAAAGTATTATATAAATAAATAAAATCAGGTTTATTTTAACATAAAGAATTTATTAATAGACTTAAAGACTTAGAATTTAACTTCGTTTTTTAGGAAGGTTATAATTTTTTTTTTACGTGGACGACATAATCCTTGAATATGATAAAAAATACCGAAGCTTTATCAATTAATTAATTTAACAAATTTAAAAATAACATAGCTTAATACAAAGTAAAGATTTATAAAAGTTTATTAATATCGAAATAATTAAAAATATTTCCGCATCTTAAGTTAACTTTTATGAGCTTTATTAATAAATATTACAAGAAAATCGTTTTTATTATATGCGTTTTAATTAATATATAACTTAATATATTTTTTATTATATCCTGACTTATATTATTTAACCAAAACCTTAACAACGTATATTAAAACACTATTAACAAAATTATATGATACTTAATCAGTACTAAAACGTTAATATTCCAATTCGATGACAAGGATTTAATGAATACTGAAAGTAATGCCATTTTTACAATTAATACGTTTAATTTAATAAAGTAATAAAATAAGAAATGAATTTATAACATATAATAGTTATTTTTATAACCGAAACGGTGTTATTACTATTTACGTAAGCTTTAAAAAAACTTCTTCTTTAACATTTACTTAATTAAAAGAAATTAAAATTCAGCTTTAATATAAAACCTTTAATTATAATAGCTAATAATCCATAATTAATATAATTTTTTAACGCCGGCGTCGCCTTTTAATAAATAAAACTACGCTACGTGAATGTATATTACTATTAATTTGAAAAACTAACAACAAAAAACTTATTTTAAATAAATTATATATTTGTAAGTGGTATATTAATTTATTGATTAATTAAAGTCATATTAGTAGACTTTTTAAAAACCTTTTGCACATAATTAAGATTTATAAATAGTAGATAATTTATTTTCATAAAAAATCTTTAAACTCTTTAAAAATAAACATTTAATTAATTAAAAGGATTTAATTATTAAAGGAAACATTAAATAAATCACTGTAACTTTAGAAAGAATAAAATATAACGATTAACGCTGTAAATGCTTTAAAGCGTCAAGGGGCTGTATTAGCTAGCTGGGGGGTGCGTAGCGTACCTCATATACGGAACCTTTTGATCGGCATATATATGTTCCGTAACTAAGCTACCTAAAGTTGTACGCGTGCGACAGCACCTGCAACTAGCCGAATGCAACAACACAACTGATGTCCCTTATATCTGACGTTACCCACCTTCAGAAAAGTTGTTGCCGCTAACTCCCTTTCGCCTTCCAGGAGATATTCCATAAAATTTTAGCAGCCTATATCCTAATCTCATACAGCATATGGCAGTCCAGTAAAGGCAAGTAACAAAGAGTACCCCTGGGAGTTGTGTTTTTCTGTAACTTCGCTTTTCCAAGAGTATGCATGAAGGTTATATTGATTCTGCAGTCTCTTTCCGTCAATGCAAATAATCATTCTTCTAACGGAATGTACCCCTCCGAGGTGTCGGACTGCAACACGGACTGTGTCCAAGAGCCAAGTCTGCTGCAGCCCGCACTCTTGCATAAGGGCACGATTGCCCAGCTATTACAGGGGCTCTGCGGTATATGGGCCCAGGTACGGTTGCATGTTGCGAGGAATGCAACCTATTTTTCATGTCATCGCGCCGACCTACTGTTCAAGAACCAAGGTCAAAGCCCTTCTTTCCGTCTTATGCAACATTAGAATCGCTCATGCAAGAAGGTGTTTGACCACGACGGTACGAGTACTTTCAGCTCCAGTGTACTCCTTCTGCATACACATAGATCGCATCGACTCATACGCCTAGCCATTACCTTGCGAGTTGTACCAAGGATAAAAAGATACATGACCCATGGGGCATAATGGTATTCTACAACCATGGAAGTTCTCAGTGCTATCGGAATTATGACTACAGTATCGATCAACGGCGCCCGCTATGCATCTCATGTGTCATAGCGTCATGGGCGCCAAAGTTATAGCGCCCCTTAACCACTGCATACCCCTTCTTAGGTCAGAAAATTTACAAGTCGCACTTACTTTCCAGGGGTTCATAGACCGTCTTTACTAGTTAAAGGTGTCGAACAGCCCTTCTTAACTGAACGCCATTAGATATGGTCCCACAGTCTCCTGCGCGGCGCGTCGCCATTGTCGGCGGGGGCATCGCAGGCATAGCTTGCTCTTGGGAGTTGCGAAAGCAGGATTGCACCGTGGACATATACGAGTCCGAAAGCAGGCTTGGTGGACATGCTAACTCTGTGCCATTCAAAGGGACTGGGAAAAATGTCGACGTCGACACTGGCTTCATTGCAATGGATGAAGTCACATATCGTCAGTGTGAAAGCTACACGTTGTTGCCTCTCAGCCTACGGTTCAACTAATATTCGACATAGCACAATTCAGCACTTTCCTCAAGGCGCTAGGTGTCAATACGATTCCTACAGACATGTCATTTGCGGTATCTACTGGCAATGGACTTTTTGAGTGGAGCAGCAGTTCCCTCACAAGTTTCATCTGCAACCTCTCAAGGTTGCTGAACCCTTGGTTCTGGCGTCTGATGTTCGACATCGTCAGGTTTTACCTATTCGCCCAAGACATTCTCTTCGAGGAAGCCACTGCCTCTAAGAGCAACAAATGCATGGGACCCAACAGCAAGGGTGCCAATACCCAAGATGACAATTTCAGGGGAATTCATCTCGAGACTATCGGTGACTACTTAAGGAGGAATCGATACTCTGATCAATTCAGGACTTACTTCCTGGTCCCAATGGTAGCTGCTCCGTGGTGCATCGATACAGAAGACTTTGAGCGCAGTTTCCCTGCAAAGCCGCTTATCCGGTTTATGTGAGTCTGCAACATACTGGAATCACAGCGAAACAGGATAATTAATACAGCTAAAGGTTAAGACATGGCCTACTAGATACGCTTACGAGAAGGCTTGAATGGCGTTCGTTTCGCAACGGATCAAAGACATACGTCGACGCCTTCCGACGCAGTCTTCCACCTCAGCATCGATTACACCTAAGTACCCCTGTGCACAAGGTGACACGAGTTGGTAGAGAAGTGTCTCTCACTTTCGTAGACGGTTCCTGCCGAGCCTTTGACTATGTGGTTCTTGCTGTCCACGCCAACCAAGCCCTCAATCTTATCGGAAACGACGCCACAAGCCTGGAGCGCGAGCTTCTTAGCTGCTTCAAGACCAGCAAAAACGTATGCTACCTGCATTCGGACGCCTCAGTAGGTGTACCACCACCTTTCGGCCCATGGCCATTGGGAGAAGAACATAATTGCTCACTATATCCAGCACCTGCCAAGGCGTGCATCAGCTCGAGCAGCATGGAACTGCTTCCTCGATAGCAGCAAGGAGACGAATAAAAGCGGCCTCGCACAGTCCCTTCCAGACGAATCCGGCTCTAGGAAGAAAATATCCATCACGTTTGATATGAATAAGCTCCAAGCCATCCCTTTTCCGGGGGAGCCCGGAAGCCCGGGTCGGGTGCTCGTTTCCATGAACCCGATACATATCCCCTATTCGCATCAGAGTAGCCATGTGTATTACCACCCTCTCATCAGTTCTGAGAGCATCCTCATGGCCCGTAACCTTCACCTTATCAACGGTGTCAGTAATATCGGTTTTGCAGGGGCTTGGATGGGGTTCGGGTTCCACGAGGATGGGTTCAAAGCCGGGGTCCACGCTGCGCGCACATTTGTAGATGGTTGGCATAAGACCCCACCATTAGATCTCACTGCTGATACCATGGGATGTCGTGTAACTAGGCTTGGGTTTGCAAAGATCGGGCTCAGAATGGGGGTTCTTGTGGTCCAGCAGCTTTTGGATCTGAAACAAAGAATAGCTGTTGGTCTAGGTAGGTTTACGGCTTACACCAACGCGCAGCTATCATCTAAGATCCACTCGTTATGGTAGCATTATCTAGGGAGTTAGAGGGGATAATGCATATAGAGAGCACTCGACTGATTTAGGTTCAAGCGTAGAAAGATATTGGCCGAAACCCAAGGCATCCGCTTGGGGTTGTTAGTGTAGGTTGGCTTGGTAATTAGCGCCCGAAGTGTTGAATACAGAGTATGAAGCCAGTAGCTATACATGGGGGTAGAGGGTCGTCTGGATGCAAACCTCCAGTACGGGGGACATGCCATTGTCTTTTCTTAGTTATGCGATATCGGAACCAGGCTAAGGTGTTCCTAGACTATATATCACGCCCGGCCTATGCACCTATCAAGGTGCGTCACGGACTGATACAGGTTCGATACGGGCTGCGATGGAGATGTCATTAAGCTGATTTTTGCTATGGATGATTGACTAGGGTGACTAAAGGAAGCGAGCGCGTTAAGATCACTTCAAGTCAAGCTACCTAAACCCTCAAATCTTGGAATCCGAGCGTTTCCGGGGTGTAGGATGCTCACTTTCCCCATTTCTCATTCATAGCATTTCCACATTCAGACTTCTTTGTAAAGCCTTGGTACGATGCCGGATATCCACCACCGAGCGTGCGAATATCTACTAGACGAGAAGTCTTGGCATCCATATAAGTTACTAAACCTCTGACTTCGGCGACAATAGCTTGCTGCTTCAATGAGAAAAGAACTGTGGTTCCGCTATTTCGCGTCGGCTCTATTTTATCCTGACGGTAGGCCGCGATAAGCTCCAGTATCTATTAGCAAGGCCTAGCTCTAGTGGACACTTTATAAAGGGCACCAGTACGGACGGAGTCCGGATACTTGACCTGTCTTCGAATATCCAGTTCGTAGTTGCGGATAGCGCGAATGACAGTCCGAGCGTGGATCATACCGTCGTATTCCTCCTTACTGAGATACTTATCATAGCTTTCCGCGACACGATAAAGCATGAACCTAAGAAGTGCATATATTGCGAATGCATTACGTGACCACATGGGTCCTGATCCTCAGCCCAGATGACACCACGCTCTACAATGGTCTTCGGGTCAAACCCCATGGCCTTGAGGGTCGAGAGCGCGCTGGCACGAAGCGGCGCATACGGATCGGTATTCGGATGGGGACTTGGCGCACCAGCACGCGAGTATGGTGAGTTGGATGAGGAGTCGGCCACTCGGGCTGAGCTGACTCTAGTTGTGCCGTTGGTCATGGTCAGATTGTCGGGTTACTGACACAAGACAGCATAGTGGAAAATACCAAGCACAAAAAGTGGCAGTCAGGATGCCCTGATTCAGGCACGTGCATATGAAGCTCTTGCAAAGTATAGATGAAGAGAAGATTCGGGAGTAAAAGGGATGACCAGGATGTTTCGATGAGATCCACCTGTTTGACAAGCTTTTGGCTTTGTTGCATGTAGACAATGTAATTAACCAGTATTCCAATATTCCTACTATGTAAGGTCATTCTACTGTCTGCATGTAACTCCCTCGAAAACTCACAAATCAGCAAGCTGCTTCTCTTGCAAGGATAGGAGGTCAATACCCTGTGTCGGAGCAAACAAAAGCTGCCAGGGTCACAAAGAGGGGAACGTGAACTGGATCTATTGACGAGAGGCCTTGAAAATAGACGTGGCTCACTTGAATACAACCTAAGACGGGCATGAGATCTTCATATTGCGACCCTAGTCATAGATAACGTGATCTTTCGTCTAAGTGAAGGAAGGGCTGTAGAACCGCAGTACTTGGGTGGTAATCTGTCTGCACAACCAGGGGTGCAAGGTTAGGAGTGTATATGCCCTTGAATGACGAAAACCCGCCACTTGGGTCGCAATCCCCGATCGAAGTTGGATATGCCAGGAAAAGAAGGGAATGTTCTTTTCATAGCAGAAAACGTCATAACATAAGGGTTGCTATTGGGTCTATGATACCAGGATTGCCTGGCGCGATGACCTAACCTTGCCAGCTGCACCTCCCCCAGCCTACTAACCCCCACTAGCAAGATCTTACGGACTAGTATCCGCTGACTATTGCTTATTAACTATAAAGAAGATATTCCGTTATACGTGTTCACTATTTAATCATATAAAACATTTTATATAACTGAAAAGATTTTATTAGCTTATTATATAAACCACCTAACTTATTAAGTTACCTACTTATATTTAGAAACTCTTTAATAATTTAACTGAATGCCTAGATTATATAATACTAATGATATAAAATATCTCGTAAAGGAAAATGTTCATTAAATAACTTTACAACCCTGCAATTTTCATCAATTCCAAGTCGAAAACTTAAAGTTTCAGGTACGGCTTACCTTATCCGCGGTATTGCATCATTTACGTAACGATAGCGTAACCGAGTTCTAAGAAATACTCGATAATAGTAAGTAGACGTACCATTAGACTATTCCAATACCGTTGCCAGCTTGTTACGGACTAATTACCTCATCAAGATCAGGCCTTATTTTTGAGATTATAGCTGCGCCTGCGGCGCAGTAGTGGCTAGGGCTTTTTAAAAACCCGTAGCTTTAAGTACCGACCCATAAAAGACCCATAAAAATCACAAAACCTCAAAAACAGGGCCTGATGGCAAGTTGTGAATTTTTGAGCTCGATTAGTGCCTTTCTATATAAATTTTATAAAATCTATATTAAAAACTTGCAAATATAATAACGATAATATATTTCTAGAAAACAAAGGAAAATATCGTTATATACGACTTTAAAAAGGCTTTAAATAGTATATATAACTTCTTAATGGCGTTATTTTGGTATAGATATTAAAGATCTATATTAAAATTCTCGATTAATGCCGACCTTTTAACCGGAACGCCCTTATAGCTGGGACAACGTAACCATAACGTATATCATTTCGCCATGGGCCTTCTAAGGGTAATTTAGTATAAAAGAAGCCCGTATAGTTATTTTTTTCCCGTACGGAGTATGGTTATTACGTCGCAGTTAAAAAGGCGTTCCGGTTAATTAAATCCGGAACCTTCTCAGGCTTACGACGTAACAACCATAATCCGTACGGCTTAAAAAATTGATACACGGGCTTGTCGAATATAGAATATGCGTAGGAGACCTGGTGTACGATAATACGACCGATGGTTACGCTATCGCAGCTATAAGGGTGTTACGGTTACATATTTCCTAGATATAAACCTCGTTATATTAGCTGCAACTGTGTCCCCAAAAGAAAATCGAAAAAGTTCCTGTATATATATTAACTTATATTGGACGCATATATAAAGTTGCATACTTAGTAGGCTTGTTTTGATTGAATAGCAATCTTTTCTATTTATATCTTTAAATTCTTTAAGTAAAATAAAAAGAAAATTGATAATTTTAGTGGTAACGCCTAAAACGGACTCCTGTTTCGCACAACTACATCTCAGGCCTCGCTGGCTCGTTACGGGGATTGGGGATTTGATTGGTTAATTTTTAGCGTAATACAACAGTACATTTGAACAGCGAGCCAGAGAGGCCTACGCTAGCTGAGGTAACGGACCAACGCCTTATCAGCTTAGGCATACGGTCGGGATAAGACTAGAAATTAACCGACGACCAGAAAGGTTACGGAATATGGGTCCGGATGAATCTTAGGGATCCAAACGGAGCGGCATAATATAGATTTAAAAAAATACCTAGATTTCCGAATATCCTATATCATTAATTATAGCGAATTTAAAATAATTTTTTAAATTTAAAAATACGTCATTTATAATATATAGGTTTATTAGCTTTTACAGTTTAAGTAGAGTATTAACTTATAATATAACTTAATTTCTTAAATTACTTTTAATAATTTGATACTACTGAACGTAATTATTATAAACTTTATTATATAATCGTTTATAATGTTATTGCTAATATAAATCGTACGATTAAGTTAAAATCATTAATTAAGTTAAGGATACATTATACGTTATAGACGTTTATTTAATTATATTATCTAATTTTAAAAAGTATTATCGATAATATATTATTTAGCAAGTAATTATTTTTAATTTATCTTTTTATATTTTAAAGATCATATTATAAAATCGAAAAAGGGAAAAGCCCGCCTTAATCGTTAAAAATATTTTATGATAATTAAATTTATTAATTAATTAACGTAATTACGGAACTTACTGTTAATGAACTTGCATTTACTAATACGTTTAAATAAATCCGGTAATAATTTAAAAGTTTGAAGATTAAATTAATCAAATAAGTAAACCGGAAGAAGCCCGGATAATTATTATAATTAAATTCACTAACTTGAGTAATATAACCCGTTGAAATAGTTTCTAATAAAAAAGCTGAAATGCTTTTAAAAATTCAATAAGTTCAACAGTTTTATTAAAATGATTATTAAATTATGATAGGCTTTATAGAATATCCAGTATATTCTAAATATCTTTTAATTAAGTTTACAATACTTGTCTTTCGAATTTAATTCGTCATATAATCATTAACTGAAAATATAATTATTTAATTTAAACTCGTTGTCTATAAATATCCTTTTCACCTTAAGAAAATAATTTTATAATAAATATAAAAAATCTGAAAAGATGATTAAAGGAAAGTATTTAGAATAATAAACGAAGAAGTTAACGCCTAGAATAAAAGTACGAACTTAAACTAATAACAATTAATTTTTACATACAGTAATTGCTCTATTTAATGAGCTTTAAAGATTAATTAAAAATAAAAAAGAGTAATAATTCTTTTCAAAGTTTCGTAGAAAATACATAAATGGATTTATTTAAATATAAACGACCCGAAAGCTTGATAAATTATATCGTTGACGTCCCACATCAGTAAGTGGGTCACATTAATAAATCTGTCACTTTTTGAAGAATTCCAAATACTTATTTTTAATCGCTTATTCTTTAACACCAATATTATGAAAAGTCTTACAAAAGGAACTAGAATGAATCTAGCACTCCAGGCGAGAAAAAGAAACCTAAAACTTAATTTTAAACGGCTTGGTTCCATGTACGAAATAACCTCATCTACATTACAAGACCGATTTAACGGTGAACCTTCCAGAACCGATATTCCCTTTATTTTACAAAAACTAACGCCGACCGAAAAAATCCATTGTCGACCGAATCCTTAACTTAAATGCGCGAACGTTTCCTGGCCGGCTTTAGCATGTTAAAGATATGGCGAATTTATTACTAGCCTCGCGCGTTACGGAACGCGTCCGGGTTTGCTAGGCGTCGAAATTTGTTAAAGGGTAAAAGAAATTTCAAACGCGTTTAAATCGGAAAATCGATTATTAAAAGGTATTATGCGAAAGTCTAGAAATATTTCGTTAATAATTCGAACTCGTTCCGGTTATAATCGTAAAATATGGTATTGTAAAAAAGGAAATTTATAACTTCGACGAAATAAACTTTTTAATAGGATTTTTTATGGTATTAAGCATAATAATTATAAATACTAAAAAAGTAAAAGACGTAAATAAACAGAATAAAGTAATCGGAAATAGGTTATAATTATATAAGTTATTAATTCGTAAAGTTAAGTTTTATTATTATTTTTTATTATAATAAAAAAAGTCTTATTTTAATTTTTAATATCGTAATAATTTATTATTAACTGATTAAAAGGTCGGTATTAATTATAATAACTAAATAACGAACGAATTAAGTTTAAAATAAATCTAATATTTCGATGAATATATTCGAACCCATACGAAAAAAAACGAAACGTTTTTTGATTTTCGACGGTTACAAAAGTTATTATGCGATAAAATTCGCAAAATATTACGCAAATAACGGCATTATTACGTTTTGTATGTTCTTTTATTCTGATTATCGGCTTTAACTTGTTAACATATCCTGTTTTTCCGTTTTAAAACGCGTTTATTCGCTTTATATTAAAAGTTTAATGCGACGTTACCATACTCATATCGCGAAAGAAAATTTCCTCGCCGGTTTTTACGACGCGTTTAAAGCTATTATGACGTCCGATAATATTAAATACGGATTTGCGAAAGCTAGACTTGTTTTATTCAATCTTAATAAAGTTTTTTCCGAATTAGAAATTTCTTCGGTTATGCCTAGACCAACCGTTTTCTCGTTTACTTTTATTAGTTTTATTTTCCCGCTGGTAAAAGCTTTTAAAAATATGCGTAAAGTAATAAAATAAAGCCATTACTTTCATAAAAAGAGTAAAAATTGCCAACGTAACTCGCTAATAAAAATAATTAAATCGGCTGGTTTTATAATAAAAGGTTATATATTACTTTTGCATAAAGCCGCTTTTTCTCGAGAAAAAAACGTCCAATTACGCGAAACGAACTATATTTTAAATAAACGTCGGAAGATTAAAAATAGACGTTTTTAAAAAGAAGAGACATTTATTATATAAAAGAAACAAGCATTTTTAACTAAAAAGAAAGGGAGTGGTAAAGAAATACAGCCAATAACAGCTAAAGATAATCGTCGCAAAAGGGTTAAGATGAAGGAATGAAAATGTGGCGTTTGCGGCAAGCCCGGACATAATGCGCGTGTTTATAAGAAAGCTGTAAATGCGTCTAATGAAAACGAATCCGATTAATTTGAATTGATTTATTACGTTCTGATTATTTTATTTGATTTTGTTGTCGCGAACTGCTAAAAAGTGACCGACTTACTGATTTGAGACGTTATAGCAATTAAGATTAATAACCGATAATGCGTTTAAAGCATTCGAAATCTTCAGGACCGTCAAAATAAAGCCTTAAGGTATTTTTTTATACCAGTACGTTACCTAAAAATAGATACCTTATTAAATGACATTTAAACTTATAAAGATAAAAGTAATATAATAATACAACCGACGCTAAACTTAATATTATAATTAAAATAAAAGTAAATATAAGATCTATTAATACAGAAAGATAAAAAGAAAACCGAAAAATATTTAAATCATTTTTTCTTAACAACAATCGTAAAAGAAAATAAAACTAATAATATGTCGACTATCATAATTAAAATTGAAAGTAATTCTAATCGCCTCGAAGTAATAACATAGGAACTATAAAAAGTAAAAGGATGATTTAAGTTATTATTTAAAAATAACGAACTTTAAGTATACAACTTATAATGATGTAGTAACTAAAGAAATATAACGAATAAAAGAAGTTTATATAAATATATTAGGTTCTAGCTTTTATTAAAAACGGTAATAATCATTCGAATACGTGGAATTAAATCTATAAATTGAGAAATATTAAAGTTAAAACAAAGCCGTTTTCTTAAAAGAACTGAATTGATTCGGAAAATTATATATTATTTATTATAAACGTCCTTGATACTCTGAATATATGCTAAAATATTAATATATTGAAAAGTGAATAATTCTGATATAAATTAAGCATTTAACTCTCGTAATGAAACTAGAATAAGTTTTACAGATTACAAATGGTATAGAAGATTACGAAAGCATGTATCGTAAGATATCAGCGACGTTATTACGTTAGCGACAAATTAGCCCGAAGGAAAAAAAAAGCTTTGATAAGGACCTTCTATATTATTTCGGTTAATACAATTATAAAATAAAAGATAAATAACTTTATTAAACGGTTGACGTACTATATAAGCGGACGGTTCAAACAAGCCAAAAATCTAATTTTATTAATATTTCAACTATTCAAGTTTTTTATATTTATTACTTTATATAAACGTTATGGAACGTCTTATAAATAAATTTAAAATAAACCTAGCCGTTCAGGCTAGAAATAAAATCGGAAACTTAGTTTCAAAAGACTTAGTTCTATATACGATGTTACCATACGACCATATAAGCCCGATATAACGGTAAACGCGCCCGAACGGATACCATTCTTAATTCGCGAAAATTAACGGCAAACGAAAAGAAATCGATTATCGACCGAACCCTGAACTTAAATACGCGAACGTTTCCTCTCCGGTTTTAATGCGATAAGAAAATAGCAAATTTATTATTTACTTAACGCGTTATTATACGCGTTAAGATTAACTGGGCGTCGAACTTTATTAAACGGTAAAAAAAAGAAAGAAAAGCTTAAAATGCGTTTAAATAGGGAGGTTAATTATTAGAAAGGATTAATCAAAATCCTATAAACGTTTTGTAAATAATTCCAGCTTATTCGGGTTATAATCGCGAAATACGACGTCGTAAAAAAGAATATTTATAACTTCGACAAGACGAGCTTTTTAAAAATGTTTTCTTTTTAAAAAGAAATATCGGGTATAATAATTATAATTGCTAAAAAAATATAAAAAGGTTTAAATGAGCTCAATGAGGAAATTAAAAATAGATTATAATTATATACATTATTAATTTATAAAGTGGCACTTTCCTGTCATTTATTACTTTAGAGGGGAAAACTTATCTTAATTCCTAATATTACGATAATTTATTACTAACCGATTAAAGAGTTAGAACCATT
Organism: Monosporascus ibericus; assembly: GCA_004154915.1. Lineage (NCBI taxonomy): Eukaryota > Fungi > Ascomycota > Sordariomycetes > Xylariales > Monosporascus > Monosporascus ibericus. The sequence continues at coordinate 171,621 of QJNU01000050.1, forward strand.
TGTCCTGATTAAATAACAAACGATTTAAGTTTAAAAGGGATCTAATATTTCGATAAATATATTCGAACGTATAGGAAAAGAACGAAACGCTTTTTAGTTTTCGACGGCTATAAAAGTTATTATTTAATAAAATTTGAAAAGTACTACGTATATAACAGTATTATTATGCTTTATATATGCATTTCCTTTATCATTTTAACCTTTTAATATATCCTATTTTCTAGTTTAAAACGCGCTTATGTATTTTATATCAAAAGCTTAATGCGATATTACTATACCTATATTGTAAAAAAACGCTTTTCTTGCCAGTCTTTACGACGGGTTGAAACTTATCATAATGTCTGATAATCTCAAATCTGGATTTGCGAAAATTGAATTTGTTTAATTCAATCTTAGTAACGTTTTTTTCGAATTCAAATTTTTAGTTATATTTATAGCAGTAATTTTTCCGTTTAGTTCAGCCGATTTTAACTATCCGTTCCTTACGAAAATCCTTAAAAATATTCGCTGAGTAATAAAATAAGGATGTGCTTATAAATAAGGTGTAAAATTATTAGGGTAGCTTGCCAGAAATAATCGTTAAATAAGTTAATATATTAATTAAAAGATTCTTAATACTTTACTATAACGTTACGTTTTTAAAATAAGAAGTTACTTTATTATGCAAAATTTCGTACATTTTTAATACACCTCGTAAAACTAAAAATAAAGATCTTTAAGAAAATGGAACATTTATTATATAAAAAGGATAAACTTTTTTAGCAGAAATAGAAAGGGGTGGTAAAAAGATGCAGCCAATAACGGCGGAAGGTAATTATAGTAAAAGGATTAAGACGAAGGAACGGAAGTGTGGCGCTTACGGCAAGCTCGGATATAATGCGCGTACTTGTAGAAAAGCCGTAGATACATTAAGCGAAGACGAATCTGATTAATTGAATTGATTATTTGCGTTGTAGTTATTTTATTTCAGTTCGTTATCACTTAGTCTGAAAATTAAACCGTTCGCTTGTTTAGACAGTTCGTTTATATACTACGTTATAAAGGTATTTTTAAAACTCATTAAGAACCTACGTTTTAAATTAGTTGCTTTAAAAAGCTAAAACCAACAACGAAAGGTTTAGAGAAAAATAAAAAAAAAACCGAGATAGAGATATAAAGTAATAAAACATCCGCTTTTAAATATAATAAACCGGCGGAAGAATTTCGAATTAAAATATATCAGTAATTCTTTCCAAACATATTTTCCTTTCGTTAGTAGTTCGTAGCGTCGAAAAAAAGCCTAATTAAAATAATAAAAAGACTTTAATTAATAAAATTAAGAATGTATTAAACTATTAAAGAATGATTTAAAAGATAAATATTATATAAAGAAAAGTCGCAAGATAGTAAAACCCCGAGAAGCTACTAAAAGCTTTTAAAAGAACTTTAAATGCAACTATAGAAGTCGAAAATAGCCTTGTTATAGTATAAGTCCGAATTAAAATGTATTAGTTTAACGTAATTATGAACTGCATAATAATATAAAGTGATGATATTACACTGGACGTAGTGAATTTAAATACGTTATTATAAAAAGAGATAAAACCTTATATTGCCGAAAACGTAAAAGCGACGTACTTATTGATAATAATACAACCGTTATCCGTAAAATTATTTATTTTAAGATTTTTATTAAAGAAAAAAAAATTAAATTACAAGTTTTGATACTATTTTAATAAAGGGAATACGATGTAAGTTTCACATATTGAGAGTTATATTAATATAACCTCTTAATTAACTAAACAACTAACTAGGTAAAGTTTATTTTATACCCTTTCTATTAATAAAGACAAGATAGGAAATCCTTTTAATATTCGATTAAGAATGGTAATAAGTGTAGGTATCCGAATATAAAAAAGATTTCTTGTTTTTAAAGAAAATAAGAAGAACAGAAGCGTATTCTAAAGAAATACGACGTATTATAGGTACTATTAGAATAGAGTTGTAAAATAAAAACCATTATTTATAATACTAGCTCCAAGAATCTCAAATACTAGTTAATGTATTATTTTAAATATTATAAATATAAACTATTATTTCGAAAGAAATTTACACCGAAACGTTTAAAATATAACGAATAGAATTATAAGAGAGTTCTTAAGGAAGGAATATTACCTGAATTCTATTTAATTTATAACCTTAACTAGAAAAGGTTATAGGTATTACGTTAATATTTTAAAAACAAACTTTAAACAGATTATATATAACGTTTTAACTTATTAGCTGAATCTTTTATATTTTTTATATTAAGAAATAACGAAGCGTTAGGCTTAGCTATCCATTATAAATAGTTAAACGATATTATAATTAAGAGTAGGACGCCGTTACTTTAATAAACGAAATAAAAACTGGTTTTGTAAAGTTACAGAATTTATAATGCGAGATATTTAAAAAGGTTATAATTAAATACGTGTTAAACCCGAATAAGAATAAAAAAATACACTCGCAACGAAATACGGACTTTTTTAATATTTCGTTATACTGTTCGACTTTATAAACGTATTAGTGATCTTATAGTAGATATTTAATAAAAAGGCTAGTCTCATACATAGAGAGGAAGGGTTTTAAAATATATTATTACTTTAGGGCATATGAGAATATATTTAAGAATAATCGTTATATTGCAGGAATAACTCTCATTGTAATTAGAAAAATATAAGCCTTTCTTAAATATAGTAATTATTATAAAAAGTTATATTATATCGTGAAACGACTTCTATGTATTTGACCGAGCATGGAAGATAGGGCTTCAGCGATATTTTATTAAAATAGTTATATTATTAGTAAATTTAAGTAAAAAAGGTAATAAGTTTTAATAAATATTAAAACTAAAAGAAACATTTAAAAGTTTAAAAACGCGGTTATTAATGAGTTAGTATTAATTATATAGAACTTAAACCTACTAATTAAGTTTAAAATTGACGTTTCCGAAGGCGTTTTGGGCATACTAATTAGACATTTAGATGACTAAGGTAATTTATACTATATTAGCTTTTATTTAAAGAAATTAAAAAGGTGAAGTTAAAATACGTCATTTCCGATATGAAATTTATGGCTATCGTTGAAGCTTTTTGAAAACTTAAATATTATCTTAAAGGAGATCTTTATTAACCTAAAATATATTTAAATTACAAAAGTTTTATTAGCTTTAAAGTAGCATACAAGCTTACTGTTCACACAAGCTTACCGCTCGTTTTTTTAGTATTCCGTGATAACTAAATCAAATAAAACAACTATTATATGTCAAATTAATTCAAATTAATCGGAACTTTTATCGCTAAACGTATCTATAACTTCTTTACAAGTACGCGTATTATTTCCGAGCTTAGCGTAGACGCTACACTTCCGTTCCTTCGTTTTAAACCTTTTATAACGATTACGTTGAACTATTATTAGCTGCATCTTTTACCACCTTTTTCCTTTTCGGCTAGAACAGCTTATTCTTTTTATATAATAAGCGTCTCTCCTTTTCTAACACGTTTATTTCAAATTTTCCGATGCTTGCTTAAGATATGATTCGTTTTACGTAATAAAATTATTTCTTTTCAAAGAAAAGCAATTTTACATAATAGTAATAAGTTGTTTTTATTTAAAGATTAACCGACCTAATTATTATTATTAAAACGTTACGCAATAATTTTTAAACTTTCTTTATAAATGACGTTTTTATTTCTTTACTTTCCAGATAATATTAAAACCTTTTACAGGAGGAAAAATACAACTTGCTGAAGTAAACGGCGAAACGGTCGTTATAAGTATAACTGGAATTTCCAATTCAAACAAACGTTAATAGGATCGAATAAAACAAATTCACCTTTTACAAATCCGGATTCAATATTATCGGACGTTATGCAAGCTTTAAACGCGTGGTAAAAACCGCCGAGGAAATTTTTTTTCGCGATGTAAATATAGTAGCGTCGTATTAAACTTTCGATATAACACGAATAAGGGCGCTTTAAAACGGAAAAATAAGATACATCGAAAAGTTAAAGCCGACTAAAAAAGAATATGCGGGTATTTAACAAGTAATAATATCGTTATTCGCGTAATACTTTTCAAATTCGATCGAATGGCAACATTGGTAGCCGCCGAGGATAAAAAAACGTTTGGTTCCCTTAATATACATTCGTATATACTTGTTAAAATATTACATGCATTTAAATTCAATTCGTTTATTTCTAAGTATTAGGATTAATACCAATCTTTTAAGCGGTTAATAATAGGTTTTTTCCATTCCAGGAATTAAAGTAATATTTTGTAGTTAAAATAATAAAACATAACAAACCTTAACCGTGAGATAGGCGAGAGTGCGACGCTAACTATAAGGCTAAAAGATCAGCAATTCCAAACTCCAATTAGGGTTTGGACACCCAAATCTACCTTATAAGAGCAATTGCAGCCAATACCGCCGACTGCAGCGGCGTATATCTTTATATTAACTTAATAGATTAACAGTTTATAAAATTATAATCTATTCCTAATTACTTTATTACGCCTCTTTGAATTTTTCTCTTTTTTTAATATTTATAATTACTATATCGAATGGCATAAAAAGCCGTGTTAAAAAATCAGTTTCGTCGAAGTTATAAATATTTTCTTTTACGATATCGTATTTTGCGAGTATAATCCGAATAAGTTCGAACTCTCGACGAAATATTTCTGGACTTTTGCCTAATATCTTTTAGTGATCAGTCTTTTAATTTAAACGCGTTTTAAAATCTTTTATCGTTTAACACATTTCGACTCTAAATTAACTTTAACTTATATTGCGACGTCTGAGGTAAATAATAAATTGGCTATATTTTTAATATATTAAAGCCGGATATAGAACGCCTCCGTATTTAACTTAAGAACCTTTTTAATATTAAAAACCTTTTCGGTCGGCGTTAATATTTGCGAATTAAGGCTAGTATCTGTCAGATATAGAGGACATCAATTGTATTGTTCTATTAGGTCAGCTGCAGGTGCTGTTGCACTCATACAACTTTAAGTAGCTTAGCTCTGGAACATGTATAGGCCGATCAGGAGGTGACCTTTCCGTATATTGGGTATGCTAAGTACCGCTCAGCTAGCTAACATACTCTATTAATGCCTTAAAGCATTTACGAGAGTAATTATTATACTTTATCATTTTCTAAAAATATAATTATCCCTTCCACCTCTCTTCCAGATACTAAATTTTCCTGATTAGCTAATTTCTTATTTAAAATAACCCTTAAAACTTTCCTCCGTTGGTCTGAAACTTTTATAATATCTATTAATTTTAGCTGCGTTTTAAAATACCTTAGGACCTTTCGTAATAATGCTTTAATTAATTAATTGGCTAGCATATTACTCGTAATTATATAATTCATTTTAATTAGGTCCCTTTTTATTATCTTTCGCAGCTAATAATTACATCTATTTACGTACCGTAACTTTATTTAAAATAGGGCGACGTCGGCCTTAACAAAACGTATCGTTTGTTAATTATCGTACCATATATTTAACGGATTTGCATTTAGGTGAAGTTTTAATTTCTTGATTAATTGAAGAATAAAAGAAATCTTTTTAATAAGTTACCTAAAAAATAATAACTTGATTGCGTTTATAAAAATAATTATTATATTTTACTTATTTATCTGCTATCTTATTATTATTATTTTAAATAGCTTTATAACTTAAACTTAAGAACCTTTGCGGTTAATTATATTATCCACAAAAATGATATCGTTCTAAGTATTTATCGAATCCTTATTACCAAATTATAACGTTAACGTTTTAATACAAATGAAATATAATAAAATGTAATTAATTACTTTATGGTATATATTATTAAAACCCATATTAATGTGGCAAATCGCCATATTATAAAGCATATATTACATAGTAGATTAACCGTAACGTATAGAATAAAGGCGATTTTGTTTTAATATTTATTTACTAAATTTAAATAAGATAAATTAAAATTTGACAATAATTCGATATTACCTATTAGTATCTTTAAAAATTATTTAAACTGTTTAAAGAACTAAATTAACTAACTTATTTATAAAATCGGATCAAGATAACCAGATCTTTCTATTAGGCCTATTTTTAATTACTTCGATCTCAAAAAACAGCTATAAACCCTGGGTATTTATAAATATATACCGTTGTTATATGTAGTGAATTAATTAACCGACAAGGTTTTAATATTTCTTGCAATACGTAGGAATTATATGATTAATGTAAAAAAAATAAAAATACTCCTTAATAATGTAAATAACAAAGTTTATACGAAACGGGGTTAAATCCCAAATCCTTAAATATGCTAATGAAATTATTTTACTAAAATAAAAACAATTCCTTTAATCCGTATAATACCTTCATCATCAAGAATATCTTATTACGTTATAGATATTCTAAAGACGTTTTTATATATAGTTTATAAAGTAAGTTTGTATTAATAAAAGTATTTATAATGTTCTATTACTTAAATCTTAAGTTAAATTTAGTCGTAATAGTAATTAAAATTTAAAACTACCTTTTTGTTAACATAAATACGTATATATTCTTATAAATGTCTTCAAGTTATTGATCACCGGATACGACGAAACGGGCTTTATACTTTTAAAGCTAACTATACTTATTTAACTTATAAACGTACAGCCATGGACACCCTAGGATCTATTTCCGTTTAATAAAAAGTTAATTAACGGTTTCCCATAACTATATCTTTTTATAAATTTATAAACAGACCTTTTCGGTTTTACGAAATATTTTTCTTAACAGGTATATATTTAACTCTTTATGGCCTTACGGCGGTAACGGCGAATTTCTTGTATATGCCCAGTTTAAAAATCTAGGTAACCTTTTTATTTTAATATTAAAACCTTTCCGATCAAGGCGGCGCGTACTTCGGATTTTTATTCGCCCTAAACTTCCGTAACTTACTAGCCGGTTATCGAGCATTCTTATAAAAAGGGTTAATCGTTTTTAATAACATTCCTATAATACGGAACGTCTGAAAAGCTGACGTTTATTATCGTTACTTTTAATTAAATAACGTAATAAAAGCTTAAGATAACCTTTATAATTTTCGCCGACGTAATAATCGTAACAATTATTAACGCAAATGCTCGTAACGGTAATAATGTAAGAAACGGTAATAATTTAAATATAGCGCTTATATAAAAGTAATTAATCCTTTACGAATAGGCTTATTGTTCCTCATACCGTACATCTTCTTAAACGCCTATACTATTTTAAAACTACCCCTTTTATTAAGCCGGTAATTAAATTCCTCCGTTTCACTTTTCATTTGCCTTTATACATATATATAATATAGCTATTAAACTAATTAAGTATGATAACCTCTCGGAATAAGTTCTGTAATTTATCTTCCATAACGTAAATAAATTATCCCTAAAGTCTTTACTATAACTGAAAAAAGTAACGTTTTCGTTAAATTAAACGTTTCGAATAGTAATAACCTTATTAATTAATACGTTCTAAATCTTATAAAGATTCGTAAATCGGTAACCAACACAAAACCAATTCATATATTAAAATTTAATTTTTAAAGTTTTTATTTTTTCTTATAGTGATAATCGTTATAACGGAAACCATACAGCAATCAGCTCGAAGGTAGGCCTATTAAGGTTTCCGATCAAGTATTATAACGCCGTCTTTGTACCTTAAATAAATATAATAAACTTTATATAAAATTTGCTAAAAGAAGAATTATTTAAAAATATGGTTATACAGATATACTACCGCTTTGAAGATATATACGATTAGAAACGTAAATAACTTCACGCTACTTCGCATCTCAATGGTTTTCTCTTTAATTACACTCCTTAAACGTTCAGCACCCCCGTTTTAAACTCGAGTATATAATATTAAAGGCTTAAATCTAAGAATAAAAACAGTAACTAAGTATATCTCGAAGTTAATAAATTTTTAAATGTTATTATGGAATTCGATTACTTGTAAAAGACTTTATCTTAATTCTTTTAGATTTCTAAAAAAAATCTCGAAACGTTATAATTAATATAACTTATTTTCGATTTTTAAGGAGAATATCTCACATAAAGGTTAAATGTCTTTTAGTAATGAAAATAACGTATATATATCTTTTAAGGTCTTTTTCGAACTGTATAACGTTAACAGCGAATTTTTAGCTTAATCGAGATTCTTCTTTTCGGAATTCTCAACGTATTTATCCTTTAACCTTCGTCTTATTATATGCTTAATATTCGATTATCGTAAAACCTTTTAATAGGAATCCCTTCGTATAAGATTATAATTCAACGATTACTTCGTAGTCTAAATGGCCTAATCGTAAATGTTACATAATGACGTTATTTACATGTAACGACGTTTTTATTCAAAAGTTAATATTTTGTTTAGAGGTAATAAAGGCTCCAGAAAATCTAGTTACGTTGATATTTTTTACTAAGGAATTACTTAAATTTATTTATCAACGTTGTAATAGTTTAATTATATTATTTCGAAATCAATTATTAATCCTGCGGTTATCTTATTAATAACTTTTCTTTTAAAGTTATCGGAATAATATTAAGCTATATATAAAGTTTTAATAATAAGCCATATTATATAACCGTAATGCTTTCGTATTATTAAGGCTTTAAAGTAATATATGAACCTTTCCGTACCTTTTAATTAAAACCAATTTATTATTTACGTATATTCTATTACCTTATATGATTAGTTCAGAATTTAAGAACCTATTAATTAAATTAAAAATATATATCGTGAAATGTACAGCCAAAACGGATAAATTCTTTAGGGTATAAAGCGAAACTTTTATAGTGTTATATTAATTAATAATTAAAAAGTACGTTTAAACTTGTTTTATTTCTTTTAGAAGTTAATTTATATATAGTTTTTTAGTATACGATGAATTTCTTCTTTTAAAAAGTAATTAAAAATAATCCAGTCTTTAATTAGTATTATGATTATTCTCTCAACTTCAAATTTTACGGGAGCTTTATTAGGGAATACGTAAAAGTATTAAAGTAACTTATACTTATTACTTAAACATGCTTTATAACGGTTATTTTAATCGTTTAATTCGTAACACTTTCGTTTATTTACGTTTTAATTCTAATACGACTTACCTTAGTTACTTTACTCTAAGCCCCGTCCTAAAACCCTACTTTCAAGTTAAATATTATTCGATTTAGAACTCTCTTGATTAAAATCGTCTTAATTAAAAAGATCTACAAAAATCTCATAAAACGTTAAAAACGTTATTTTAACGTTTTTAATATACTTTGTTAATAAATTATAACCTAATAATTTAAACGTTTAATAATTACCTTTTAATAATTAATCGTATCGCTTTTAATCTTAATCTTTTTTACCGTTTAAAAGATAATTATTTAGGTATTTATAATTAAAGCTATTACTATATATAAACCGTTAACCGATATGATCGTGGTTTTCGTTTCCGGGATACCGTGTTATTACCCTTAGGTTTTAACCTTTTATTATTTCTCGATTTATTCGTTTAATGTTTTTGCAAATTTTAAGGATTACTGTAATCGGTGGTCGTATTTTTATTAAGTATTAATCAAAACCTTATTATTATATACCTCCCCAAATTCCGTTAACGTAATGTATTATTTTCATATATTTGTTTTAAAAAAGGCTCGTGTTTTTAGTCGCTAAAAATACCAACTTTGAAATCTAATTTATAAGGCTATTTATACTTTTGCCAATAATATTATACTTTTTATCTTAATAAGTATATTCCGTAGAATCCTAATTATAAGGTTACCTACTTTCGGTCGTTATTTTGAGGGTATTCATCATGTAATTCGTTTAATTGACATTTTTAAGTGATATAGTTCTTTTAAAGAATAAATTAACTACTTAGGTTATTATTTAACAAAATCGTCGTTTTAAATAAATCGCCATCTTAAGTTTTATAAGTTTAACAAGCTATTTAAATAATTAATCAAAATCCATACAATCTCAAATGTTAAAAGCGCGTACTTTAAATTAGAATTCGCGCTTAAAGTAGTTTTAATCCTTAAATCACTTATAAATTACAGAGGATATCGACGGTACGGTCGTTATTGTTATTATTAAAGTATATAGATAATTGCTACTGATATATAGCCTGTATCCTCTTTTTAATAACTGATTAATTAATATATATGCTTTTTAAACGAATAAAACTGTTAATTGTTAGATATAAGGGACATCAATTGTATTGTTCTATTAGCTTAGTTGCAGGTGCTGTTACACTCATACAACTTTAAGTAGCTTGGCTCTGGAACATGTATGGGCCGATTAATAGGTGACCTTTCCGTATATGGGGTGTGCTAAGCACCCCCCAGCTAGCTGACAATATCAGCTCGAGAGGTAATATCGTTACATCGGTTTCTTAAGGTAGTTATATGAATGTTATATATCACATGAAGAGGTTTATAAATTAGTCGCAAGTTTCTTCATTTAACCTTGATAGTTAAGTTTATCCTGACTTTTTTAGTAAGTCGTTGCATTTTATTTATATTAACAAATAAATAATTAAAGTCGCATAATGAAAATGATACAAAAAATAAACGGTAAACTTATATAAGCAGTAAGCTTATATAATACGTTATTATTATTAAAGAATTAATAGGATAATAATTAAGTTGTAGCGAAGAACCAGCAAAAGATAACTTTATTATTATTTACTAAAAAGGATTAAGAAATAGTAAAATAAAACGTATAAAGTTAAATATCAAAATTTAAGGAAAACTAATTAAAGTTAATTATAAGATTTTAATATTACGTTATATAGATACTTATAACTATAATAATACGTTCAAGGTCTATCTTTGAGGTTTGTTGTTAAGGTTTTCGTTCAAGGTTTATCTTTAAGGTGTACCGCGTAAAGCTTAACATCTTTAGAGTTATATTGTCTGACCCTGCTGAACCGTGAAACCAGCGGGTATGAGGTTTACCAGGGTCGAAGCTTGTTAGCAACCACGTATGTGAGCCTCCCAAGCTAATATCAGTCGAAAGATTGCGTGCTTACGGGGGCCCAGCAGTAGGCTTCAAACTGAGGTTTTCTAAGACTGAGGTATATAATCTATTCTAACCGTAAAAACAATTAACCAGTTATTATGTTCGAAGATACTGGGTATTATATTAGTCGTGGAAATTATATGGTAGAATAAGTTTCTTTATACTGGTCTAAGCTTAGAATATAAGGCTTGAATATATGTTAACCTTATAGAACTATTATAAAAAATGACAAATAAAATAATACTTTATAATTTAAATCAAAAGATTGAGAAATATAGCCATAATTTAGGAAAGAAATAAAAGATAAAAGAAACTTAAAGTTTAAAAAAATACTAGAAAATGTGGATATAAATATACACTAATATTTCAATATATAGATACCTAAGGATTTATACAACAGTAAAATATATTTAACTTACTTACTTAATTTTTAAAATAAAATGAATAATAAAGAAGGTAAGATAATAGTCTTATATACATAATATAGTAAAGGGATTATAAGATTTCATTATTTTCGGGTTTACTATTTGACTTTTACTATTAAACAACCCAAAAACGGATATATACTATAACAGCTTTTTTATAATCGTTATTCAAAAAAACGTTTTTATTTTTTTATCATATAATAAAAATGATAATCTTATATAATTAGCTTATGTCCTCTTTCGCTATATATTTTAAAATTATGCGGCCTAATAACGAATTTCATCTTAAAAAAAAGCTTATATATTGCGAAATTTTATTAAAAGTTTATAATGCAATAAACTTTAAACTATAAACTATTTAACCCTTTTAAACTTCAAGTAAAAGGACAAATGGAAATAATTAACTAAATATTAAAAGTCTATTTCGATACTACGCTAATTACGAATAGAATAATTAAACTTAAAAGTTACGTGCTGTATAATTAACGTATAATACCAGCGAATATGAAAACATTAGAATAGTTTTAATAAATATTAAGTTTAATTTTATATTAGAAATTTACAAAAGGATATACGAAAAACTTCTTAATATTTAAACAACTGTTATATTAAAATAGTTGAAGTAATTATACTTAAAAATGAGAAATGAATCAGTCTTATATATAATGAAATAAAGATATACTAAAATGAAAAACGGTTAAAGAAATTAACTTTCTAAAAGGGAAAGATAATTTGTCCAATTACTAAGACAATTTACATTATGCTATTAAGAAGAAAACTTGATTTTAACTATATCGGCTTACATAAAACTGCCAAAAGGGATTTGAAAAGTTATTATGAATGAAAATTATTACTTAAAGTAAACCTTGTATAGTCCTTTCTAGTTTGTTTTCCAGATAGTAATAAATAGTATTAAAGTTAACATAACGTATAAAGAAAAGAAGACGAAGATATCTCAATATACGAAGAAAAAAAGAAATTTACCGTGTATTTAATTCAATAAAACGATTAATTAGATTTCGTAGAAGTTAAAACCTAATTAAAAACTTAATAAACGTTTAACACCTTTTAAAGTTTTTTATTGATAACGACGAAATTATTTAAAATAGCTTTTTAATTCGAGGTTACTAGGATAAATTAATAAATAACCTTAAAACTAAATCACTAGGTTATTTTAATAACTTGAGCGGCTTACTGAACGTTTTTCATCTTCGGCTTTTCCTATCCTGTTAATTTATTTAAAGATTCCCACCCGCGATTAATTATATTTATATTTTTAAAATGAGAAAGTTCTTATTATTGTCTTCATCTTTAAAAGCGAACGATAGCTTCATTCATAAGTTTAAAAGCTTCGTCTATCGTTGTTTAAGATTATAAAAAAAGCTTTTCTATACAGACCCTTTTGCGGTGAAAAAAAATCTTTTTTAAAAGGAATTACGTAAGGAATTAATCGAAATACCCGAATTATCCTAAATCTGTTTGTTAAAGAATTTAGTTTTTATAACGAGCCACGTTTTCTACTATCACGTACCTTCTTGTATGTTTAAAAGATTAAAAATTAAGGTTTCTTTTATTTTTCTCTCAATATGAAGGTCCTCTTAATTCAATGATTTTTTAAGCATAATAAGTTTTTTAATAACAAAGGAAAAACTTTTACTGGAATTAAAAGTTTTTAAAATAAAACCTTTAAAGAGAAAGTATATTACGAATTAACATTTTACCAGCTTCAGCATACGATGGGGACAAGATTGAAATTTAACCGACGTCTAGAAATTACCTAATATAGATCCGGATAGATTTTATAGATTTAAACGAATCGGTATAGTTAAAGTTTAAAGGATCTACTCTTATAGGAATCCTATATAATTAAATATAACGGCTCCGACATACCTCTTTAGATTTAAAGGGATTTAATAAAAGATATATATTTTCGTTATTCTTATAGTTTTAATAGATTGCCAGCTTATAATATAACTTTAATACTTAGCTAAATTTTAAACGTAACGATTGCATACTTTGTTACATTAATTTCCTATAACACTTTTATTAATTTAAATTATATACTTTGTTTTAATAGTTAATTACATCGACCAGCTATTATATATCTTAACGCGGGTATAAGTATAACCGTAATATACTCGAAGCTTTAATAAAACGGAAAAATTATTCATGTTACGTAGCCACTGCACTAAAAGAGTGTATTAATAAGTGCGCACTTATTGCGTTACTTATTCAACACACCTCCTTATTTGCTATCGACTAGGTAATAACTGTTTACCAATGATACTATCTTATAGCTGCTTAATTATTTAAATTATAGCCAGGTTGCTCCTTACTTGAATCGAACTTGAAGCTTTTAAATAAGTGGTCAGGTGCAAGGCCGCATTTGCATCCGGGTTCAGTAACTGCGACGGTAGAACTCTACTTAGTGGAGCGTATCTAAGACTCTTAATTGTTGCATAACTACTGCACTAAAAGACTATATTAATAAGTGCGCATTTACTACGCTACTTATCTAATAGTTCATAAGCCAAAAAAACGATCATATGTTAAAAAGGTAACTAGCCGGTTGAAAGTTTTCGTAAAAATATTAAAAAGATTAGTTTTATATTAATTGATATATTAAGAATTATTTTAAAAAGTTTAAAATATGATCATCAATTAAAAATATTAGTTAGAAGTAAACTTTTCTTAATTTTAATTATTCCATCTTCCAAATTAAAAGCGGACAGTGTTTAAGTTAATATAAAGTATAAAAAAAGCAAAAAAGGATATATCAACGGACAAAACTGAAAAGCCAATTACAGATGCGCGGAAAAAATTGGCTTTCCGAATATTAAATAAAATAAAATGTTTACTTAAACTTTAAAGATATTTAAAACCCCGCCAAAAACTTTATAAAGATTTAAGGCGTTTTAAAAAGCTTTTGTTAATAACGTCGAAATTATTTAAAATAACCCTTTAATTTGTTAAAACAAATTTATTAATAGCTTCAACTGAAAACTAGTTAACTATCTTAACTACTTAAATGGCTTTCGGAATGGTTTTTCGTTTAACTTTCCCTGCATTGTTGATTCTTTATTCATTTTAATTGCAATTAATTACTTATATGCCTTTACAACGAGCGAAAGATTTATATACACCTTAAAAATTTAATTCATGGTTTTAAAACTTTATAAAAACCCATTTTTTAAAAAAAGACTTTTACATTTTAAAAGTTTGTTTCCTGTTATAATATTACGTAAAAGTTTAATAGCAATACCCGAATTATAATAAATTTTAGTTTTAAAAACTCAGTTTTTATAACCAATTACGTTTTTTATTATAACGTATCTTTTTCTTATATTTAAAGTATAAAAATGAAGGTATAATATTGAAATTAAAGCCTATAACTCTAAAGATTAGTCTTTACTACGGTTTCTTTTATTATAACCGCTTTCGTTACTTAATATCTTATTTCAACGTAATTAATACAAAATAACAAATAACGAAAAGTTTATTACGTTAAAAAACTTTAAAAGTAAAAGTTATAAAAAGGAAAAATTATATTACAGTATTAATGTTACGGCTTAGCTAAGCAGCCATAACGTTATATAGTTATAAACGTACCACGCCTTAAGATAGTTCTCTTTTTCTTCTTTGTATAATAACAAAGACCTAACCTAATCTTTAAAAATGATTAAGGCTATAATAATTTATTACCCCTTTAAAATAAACTTTTATAATAGCGTACTATTATTACGCCTTAACTTAAACTTTATAAAATCTTAAGTCCGTCGTTAACACGTCGTAACCTCGCTATATCTTTACCTAATATTCTAACCTTAAAAAGTACCTTAAGTAATAATACTTTAGCGCCTTAATAAGCGCAAAGTAATAATATAACGCCGCTGCCACGACTGACGAATTTCTGAGAATTTCTCTATAAATTTCCTCTTCTGGCTGCCGTTATAACTTGCCTTACATACAACTTTACATCCCTTAATCGATTTTTTAAAAATTAACGGATAACTTTAAAAATTTCTTAGAAATACTTTTATAATTTTTAAAATCATTATAAACGCTGAAGTTGAAAGCAAAATTAATTCTGATAACGTTTTATAAGCGCGGAATAATCTTTATAATACGTAAAAGAACCTTTATATAAAATTTATTAGTTTCTTAAATAACTAATTTCCGTAAAATAATTATTATAAGAAGTAAGCTACTTCGCCCTTAAAAATACGTAATTACGCAAAAGTTTAACAATTATAAAATGAACGTTTCGAAAAGACTTGCCTTTTTATATTAAGTTAATAACGTTTATTAACCCCTTAATAAGACGGTTAAAAATTGATTTTAATACGTTTAAATAACGCCGCTATTACGCCAAAAGTCCGTAGCCGGGTCCGTAACCTGGCCCGTACCTTTTTGCAATTTAACTTTCAACGGCTCCGTAATAACGCCGCCTAGATTATACCCTACTAACAGGTTAACCCGTTTTTAATATAACAAAAGTTAATACTTACGCGGCTTAATGTTTCTGAAATATAAAAAGACATTAAGAACTTAATAACTCATTAAAAGAACAATATTTATTAACGTTCCTTAATATATTTAAAACTTAGTATTAATTAGAACACTTACTCAACGCCTAAGAACCGTATTACGTATATTATTTAATCTATTTAAAGCGAAGACTATTTACGCGGAGGTAAAGAGATCGATAAAATAATAATACGACTCTTAAATTTTAAAACATAATCGCGTAAATAACGATACGGAAACCATATATTATTATTTCTAAATCAAGTTTATATTACTATCGATATATTAAGCGCAGCTTATAAAATCTTCTACAGTTTAAAATAAACTTTAATATCGTTTATCGATGTTATTAACGGCTTTAGGCGCCTAGTCGACCAAAATTAATAACCGCCAGCTTTATATATCATCATATTATAGTAAAACGTTAATAAGGCTTTTTAAAAGAATATTCGTTCCGTAAATAGGGTGGCTTGATCTTAAGGATAATACGGCGTATATTTAAATTTCTACGGGTTTTATAAATAATATAACGAACCGGGCTTTTTTTAAATGAATTAGAAAACGTTTTAATAATAAAATCTTAATATCGCAACCTCTTCGTAATAATTCAAAATCCGAACATATATAATTAAACGCCGTTAGTATAAACGCTAACGGCCTTTCCGGACTGCTAAGCAAGGAAAGAAGGTAACGCCGGCGCAAATTAAATCTTTATGCATATTATAAAAAGGAAAAGCATTATTTTATTATTTGTCTTAATTCCTAACTGTACATATTTAGGTAAGGAAAGAAATTAATCTGTAACTTAAATTAAAATTAAAGGTTTTTATTAAATTATTAAAGAAATACTCAATACGACATATACATATATTCTATAAATCTAATTATGTATATTGTCTCTTCGTTGTAATTATAATTTCTTAGTAACGTTAAGTTACCGGCGCAATTTATAGTTGATTAGTGATGTTCGTTTTTATCATTTATTAATAACAAGTTTACGCGTTAAAATAATAATTCCTTTTTTATTTTGACCTTATTCCCTAACCTGGATGTTTTCAGCCAGCGGACAGTACTGTAATTAATCTCGTTACCTTCGTATATACGTTATAATTTCGAATAAACTCTATTACGGCACAAGATTACTTAATAATAAAAACCTTGAAAAGGCTTTAATATTATCCACGGATTATTTTAGTTTCGGAAGCATAATTTATCGATTAAATAAAGTATGATTATTATACGGGGCAATCATGAAAGATATTGAAACTCTTATTATTATTAACGTTCAGAAATATATCCGTTACCTTTACCGCTTTACTTTTCTCCTTTTAATATCCCGATATATCGATTAAAGTGCTTTTCTTTTACAGTATCAAGTTTTAACGTTTTACCATATAAAAAACGTTATAATAAACTTTATATCCTTAGCGAAATTTATCGCTTTTTCGAATAATTTAGATAAGGTAATTTTCTCTCCGTTTTAACCGCTTTTTATGAATAAAGTAAAGTTATCAAGGTTTAACGCCGTTCTTTATAATATTCCTATTTAAAATAATAACTTTAATGCGAATACTATATCTTCCAGATTCCGGTCTTTTATAAGTAAATTGCTGAAACGCCTTAATTATACCGCGTTATTAAAAAGGACATATAAAATACCTAAATAATAAGTTCCCTACGATAATAATTAAGATATTAGAAAGGTGTTTTTCCTAAATATTAGAACTTGATAAAAACGTTCGTACTTAATAGCGTTAAGAATTTATTACCTTATCGATCTTTAGATAATAAAATCGAGCTACTTCCTGGCCAAACGCGGTCATATAATTCAGCGCGGGCTATATCCTTATTCGAATTATTGGTAATACGAAAGTATATCGACGACTACCTAGAAAAGAACTTTATCTATTTTAAGAGTTTCTTTATAGCAGCCGCGATTTTGCTTGCTAAAAAGCTTACACGTGGAATATATATTTATGTAAATCACCGTGGCCTCAATAGCATTCTAGTAAACTATCGTTATTTAATCTTTTTAATCTGCAAAACTTTAAACGCTTTTATTAGGCGCGTATATATACCAAGTTCGATATCGTTACGATATTTAACCGCCTACGTATCGCTTTAAAAAACGAATAAAAAGTAACTTTTATAATCCGGTTTGAGTTATTCGAATATTCTATAACGGATTTAAACATAATAAAAGTTTCCAGGTCGTTTTAACACTATATTAATTATATTTTATTTACCCTCTTAAATTAATATATTACAATTTATCTTAATAAAATCTAAATTTATACTAAACCTAACAAGAAATGTCGAGGTTTTCTCCGAAATATATTATGTTATTTTATTAACATAAGATCAATAAAAACAATATCCATAAATACGAGTTTAACGTTACTGAAATACAATATTTAATTTTAAAAAATTATTAAACGTATTATTATAAACGTTAATAAGGTTAAAAATACTCAATAATAAAATAACCCTGGTTATTTAAAGATTTATAACGATTTTTAGATTTTATAAACTTTTGCCGCCGGTTTACAAAAAGCTTTTTATTAATCGTTAAACTTTTTACCGCCTTATTAAATAAAGTTAAATAAATGAGCTAGTTTTTAAATAGTGTAAAAGTAATATTTCAGAAGCTTAAAAATGCCCTTTTTATAACCCCCGTATTATCATATTACAATCTTGGACGCCGTATAATTTTAAAAATCGAGACCTTTAATTAAACATTAAAAACAATCCTTTCGTAATACGAAAGGGAAAATATATTACGGCCTATCGTCATGTTTTCGATTAAGTATAACCTGGCAGAATATATTTACGAAATCTATAACAGAAATTATTAGTAGTTATTAGTAGTTATTAGTAGTTATTAGTAGTTATTAGTAGTTATTAGTAGTTATTAGTAGTTATTAGTAGTTATTAGTAGTTATTAGTAGTTATTAGTAATTATTAGTAATTATTATAACGTTTGAAAAATAGCGCTTGAAATTTTAAAGAACTAACGAACTTATAAATGTTATTATTAAGTATAAAATTCTTAATATTTTATTATTATAAATCCTTTAAATTAACGCTAAATATGTTAACCCAAATTTCTTAATAATTTCCAATTCCAAATACCGTATAAACTAAAAATTAAACTCATAATTTTTAAGGCCTATTTTCCCCAGCCCGGTATATACCTTACGGACCTTAATTATATAAGTAACAAAAAGGTAACGTAACGATATAAAGTAATACTTATATTTTACCGTCAAGAAACTTTTTAAAAGTATATAGCCTAAACGTTAACGAGTTAATAAACGTATTTATTAATACCGTTTAAAGGTTGTTTACGTTTATTAATAATCCTTAATTACGTTAACAAATCTAATTTATAAACACTTTAAATATGATATTTGTAAAACTTTTAAAATTAAAAACACCGCCTATAAGGTCGTATAAAAACGTATTTACGTTTAAAATGAATTATTCATCTCTGTCGATAATACTTTTAAATTTTAAACATTTTACAGTACGTATAACGTAATAGCCGTAGGTTACTTAAAATGTCTTAAAACTTATAGTTTATAACGACGGAATTATTATTAACTCTATTCATTCGGAAATATAATTACGTTAGAATAAGGTTATTAGCTCTACCGTTGTATCAAGATATTTTAAATATTACTTACGGATGTCTTTAATTTTTTACAGCTACCGTTCTGCCTATAAAACAATATATTAGTAAATTACGTTAATGTTTTTCCTTTATACGAAACAATTTGGATATACTTATAAATACATTTTTATAACAATAAACCGACTCATAGAAATATGCTATCTCGTCCCCGTAACGAATATATTGACAGAAACCTTCGCTAAGGTGTTAATTTTACTACATACCGCTTATATAATATACTTTCTACGACAATATTAAATTAAAATACATAAATCGTTTTTACATCTTAAAAAGAATTAAATCGACGCCGAAACGTTACGTTTGGCATATCGATTATATATTACCCGTAAACCGCCGGCTAGACAGAGATAATTAACGTAATAATAAAATAACATTTTTAGAATTATCAATATTCTATTTAGATAATTAACTAAATTACTCCTTTTTAATCGCAGGCGTTAATAGCAAGTACCTATCAGAAATTATTAAAATCTTATTACTTTTCGTTAATTACGGCTTCCATCCGTTTATATAACGAAGCCGCTGTATTCCTTAGATACTTTTAAAATGTTAACGTATTAAAAGCAATTTAATAAAATAATATATTACGAAAATAAATTATAACGGGTTCTTAAGTAAGTTCAAATCTTAATAGCGGAAATATAAAACCGTTATATAACGTAAATTAACCGGTACCATTCCGACGCCGACACGTTTAATGATAAAAAACGCGTATAAGTAATATTCGTTATATAAAATCAAGCAGGTTTAACTGTAAGTTTTAACTATAAATGAGTAAACCCTTTTATTATTATTAAGATATACCCCTACATTATTGCTATAGAGTTACGAACGTATTACAAATTACTCTTAGTTTTATATACTTTTTTATTTTAACGCTATAAACCGGGCCTACTAAAATAGAGGAATATTAAATCGAACTAAAATACGCGCGCGAAAGGCGTTATCGTTATGATTCATAAAACTTAAAAATGATTGAATTATGTTTAGAAAAAGAATTTGGCATTAAAAATATTAAACAAAGTTTTTAATATAAAATTAAGTGACCGTACCTTTACCGGCCTACTTAAAAACCCACCGAAAAATTTAAAAGGTATGATTTAGATATTACGAAATTTTATAGGTATCAGTTTGACAAACTAGATTCATCTATTTAATTTAAACATCTGAAAAAATTATAACCGTAATAGCGGCCGAAATATAAAACATTAATAAAGAAATATTAGAATGTAAGCAGGATAAAAGTAAAAAGATCTAATTAAGCTAACACTGTAACGATATTATGACAATAGTTATATTACGTTAAATTAAGAAAGATTATAAAAACATAAAAGTTATTAATATTAAAATATGAGAAATGCTAAACCAATAATATAAACGGTAAAATAATAATACGGTAATATATCTATAACGTAATAATACTAATTGTTTAATTCTAAAAGGAAAGCCGGCGAGGTAATAATTTAAAAATAATTAAAAATTATCGAAATTTAAAACAACCGTGGCTATATCGACGGCGGCCTAAATAAAACCTAAAACGGAAATAAGTATAATAATTACTTTACCTTAAAATATGCTTTTAATTAACCCTTATAATTAATGATTGTTATTACTAGGAACTAAACGTTATTTAATGACGCTTTTTAGGCGATAATTTTAATGTCGCTTTAATAATAATACGTTAACGACACAACGACAAAACGCGTAAAAACGGTATATTTATAGCGTTTCTAAAAGGTCGAAAATAATATACTTGTATAAAACTGCTGCGAACGGCTATCTGAACAGGATAATAACTACGATTCCTTTAATAATAACGTTGATAACGTAATTATAATTACGGCATAAAATTAACCTTTTTTTAACGCTTATCTTTTCGAAACCGGAACGATAAATCTTTTCGGTCGCCTTAATAACGGTATCTTGACCTAATACCGCATTATGAATCTTAATTCGGAAGTTAGTTTCGTACTTATAAATTTCGTTGCCGTCGGCGTCGAGGTTGAAGTCACTATCGGCATTCAGGGCGATATCAAAATAAAATGTTATTTAAATAAAACCTTCAAATTTAAATAGTTATCTTATATACCTTTCGCCGGCAAGGTTACGTAATGTTGATAAAATAAACGCGTTATAATAATATAAAAATATTATAATAACGTATTACACTTATAAATACAGAAGCCTTTTTACAGTTAGCGTAAAGTATATATACTTACCCGTCGCGGTAATGACGAAACGGTAATGGAATACCAGCAGCTTATTAGCTATAAGGTCGTAATTAAGGATAACGTGTTGAAAGTAAATTATATAAAAAGTTTAACGCGTACGAACGCCGTATAAATAATATAAAGTGAAAACTATCCTCACGAAAACAAAGAAAGTATAAAACGGTATCCAAAAAACGGCGGAAAATAATAAAAAGAAAAGGAAAAAAGAGCGTTACAATATAAATATGGTAATAATACGGCGTCCCTAAAAAAGAAAAAAAAGTAGGTCAGATCCTAAGAAAGGTTTAATGCTTATTGTTCGAAAAGTAATAAGGGCAATAACAGAATTCCCCGTACGAATTAATAATATTAACGGAGTAACGATATTACCACTTCTGTTCTGGAATAGACGTTACACCCCGTACCACGCCGCGGTACCAGAGTAACGGCCTCATATCGTTTGCGCAACACGCGTATTTCGCCAGCTTTCTTGCGTGGTAAACCAAGCCAACATATTATAAGGTGCCTATGCTTCGAATCCGGGATGGATTATTTACAGTATAAAGTTTTTCTTATAACGTCTCAAATAAGCAAGTCGGACAGACAAGCAAGTCGGACAGACAAACGAGTCGGACACTTTTTAAACAATTTTAATTACTTATCTGTATTCGCCTATTCTTTAACACTAACATTATGAAACGCCTTATAAAAGAAGCTAAAATGAATTTAGCCGTCTAGGCAAAAAAAAAGAAAACCCGAAATTTAGTTTTAAACGGCTTAGTTTTATATACGAAGTTACCCATTTATATTAAAACCCCGATTTAATGGCAGATCTTTCCAAGTCTATATTACCCTTAATTCGCGAAAATTAATACTGGCCGAAAAGAAATTTATTAGCGAAAAAGCTTTTAACTTAAATACGGAAACGTTTTTTATCCGGCTTTAAAGGATTAAAGATATAGCCAATTTATTACATATATAACGTATTACGATACCCGGCGGCATTAAATAAGCGTCGAACTTTATTAAACGGCAAAAAAAAAGAAAAACTACGTTTAAATCGAAAGATAAATTACTAAAAGATTTTAGGCTAAAATCTAAAAATATTCCGCAAATAATTTAACCTTATCCAGGTTATAATTATTAAATACGGTATTATAAAGAAGGATATTTATAACTTTAATAAAACGAGATTTTTAATAAAGGTTTTTATAAGAACGGCTATAATTATTTTAAAAATTAAAAGACGTGGATAATATAACCGAACGTAATAAAGAAATCGAAATAAGTTATAATCATATAAGTTATTAATTTATAAAATTAAATTTCACCGATACTTATTATTTCAGTAAAAAGATATTATTTTAATTCTTAATATTGAAAATAATAATTATTACTTAGCTAAAAGTTTGGTATAAGTTATAATAGTTAAATAACGAACGAATTAAGTTTAAACTAAATTTAATATTTTGATAAGCATATAGGAAGGCGTCCAAAGGATCGCAATATGTTTTTATTTCAACGGTTACGAAAATTACCATTCCATCAAATTCGAAAAATATTACGCGAATAACGGTATTATTACGTTTTATATACCTGCATACTTTTCTTAACGGCGTTAATCTTTGGACGTATCCTATTTTTTTAATTTAAAACGCGTTTATTTGTTATATATCGAAAATTTAATATAATGCTATTATATTTGTATTACGAAAGGAAACTTCTTTTTCGGTTTTTATAACGCGTTTAAAGTTATTATAACGTTCGATAATATTAAATCCGGATTCGTAAAAGCTGGATTTATTTTATTTAATTTTAATACCGTCCTTTCCGAATTAAATTCTTTTCCAGTTATATCTACGCCGACTGTTTCGCCGCTTATTTTTATTAATTCTATTTCCCCGCTTTCGAAACCATTCGAAAATGTCCGTAAAATAATTAAATAAAAACGTTACTTATAAAAGAACATTAAAGATTATCAAGGCAGTTCGCTAATAAGAATAATTAAATCGGCTAGTTTTATAATAAAATGTTATATATTATTTTTACAACGAACCAGTTTTCTTTTATAAAAAAGACATTTAATTACGCGAAACGACCTACGTTTTGAAAATCGTCAAAGGACTAGTAATAAACGTTTTTAAAAAGGAAAAACATTTATTATATAAAAGAAATAACCTTTTCTGGCCGAAAAGGGAGGTGGTGATAAAAAGACGTCGTTAATAACAGCTGAAGATAGTTATCGTAAGAGGGTTAAAACGAAAAAAAACAGAAATATGGCGTTTGCGGCAAGCCCGAACATAATACGCGTACTTATAAAAAGGCTATAAATACGTTTAACGAAAGCGAATTTAATTAGTTTAAATTGATTTGCAGCGTTATAGTTATTTTATTTAATTATAATGTCGTAAAATGCTGAAAAGTGTCCGCCTCGCTTATCTGAAACGTTAAATAGTTAGAGATAATTGCCTTAAAAAAAGAGAGTTATTCTTACGGTACTGAAGTTACGGCTTAGTTAAGCAGCTATAACGTTATATAATTATAAACGTACTACGTCTTTTAAATAATTCCCTCTTTCTTCTTCGTATAACGATAGAATACTTTAACCAGTCTTTAAAAATGATCAACGCCGTAATAAACTCTATTACGGACTAACATTATATTAACTTCGGGATCCGGTCGAGATAAGTCTTGGAATTAACCGATGCATTAAAAGAATACGTAATAAAACTCCGGATAAATTTAACAAATTTAAATAAATCGGTATCACATAAATTCAAAAAAGTCTTTCGGCTTTACAGGAACTCATAATAATTTATTATAACGGATCCGAAATAAGTTTTCAAATTTAAAGAAATGTAATTTATAACATATATTTTCATTACCTTTTATGGTTAAATAATATACCAGCTTAAAATAGACCTTATGACACTAAATCACCTTTAATAATTTATTATTATTAAATGTACTTATCGCTTATATTATTAGTTAGTTTCATATATTATTACTGCTAGTAAAAGTCGTATAACTTAGTTTAATACTTAGTTAAATTCTTTAGCCGTTATAGTTACTTACGGAAATAAACTAAAAGTACTAAAGAGGCGCCCGGACGAAAAGAAATGTATCGATTAATTTTATAATAAAAGGTAAATTATTACTTTTATATAAAGTTAACGTACCACACAATTAAACGGACCAAACAATTAAGCGGACCGGTTTTTGGCACCTCGCAACAACAAATTCAAATAATTCAACAATAATATATCGCATTAATTAAAATTAATCGGATTCTTTTTCGCTAAACGTATCTACAACTTTTTCACAAGTACGCGCATTATGTCCGGGCTTGCCGTAGACGCCACACTTCCGTTCCTTGGTTTCAACCCTTTTGCGACGACCCTCTCCAGTTATTGTTGGCTGCATTTTTTTACCACCCCCTTCCTTTTCGGCCAAAAAAGCTTATCCTTCTTATATAATAAGTATTCCTCTTTCTTAAAGACGTTTGTTTTTAATTCTGCGACGTTTACTAAGAACGTGGTTAATTTCGCGCAATTAGGTAACCTTTTATTCCAAAAGAGCAACTTTATGCTAAAGCACTAAGTAACTTTTAGCCAACAGATTAACCGATTTAACGATTCTTGTCGGCGAACTACCCTAATAATTTCTGATCCTCCTTTGTAAATAACGTCCTTGTTTTATTACTTTACGGATATTTGTAAGGGTCTTCGTAAAGGGCGAAAGATTAGAACCGGCGGAGGTAAACGGGGAAACGGTTGGTATAAATACAACTAAAGGAATTTCCAAGTCGGATAAAACGTTATTAGGATTGAATGGAACAAATCCAGCTTTGGCAAATCCTGATTTGATATTATCGGACGTCATGGCAGCTTTAAACGCGTCGTAAAAACCGGCAAGAAAATCTTCTTTCGCGATATAAGTATAATAACGTCGCATTAAACCTTCGATATAAAGCGAATAAACGCGCTTTAAAACGGAAAAGCAGGATACGTCAAAAGGTTAAAGCCGATAAAAGGAATACGCGGGCATACAAAATATAATAATACCGTAATTCGCGCAATATTTTTCGAATTTAATCGAATAGTAATTTTCGTAGCCGTCGAAAATAAAAAAACGTTTGATTCCTTTCGTACGCGTTCGTATATGCTTGTTAAAATATTAAATCCATTTTAAATTTAATTTGTTCGTTATCCAGTTATTATGGCTTATATTAACCTTTTAATCGGTTAGTAATAAGTTATCGCGATATCAGGAACTAAGGTAGGTTTTCCCCGTTAATATAATAAATAGCGGCAAAGCCTAACTTTACGAATTAATAGCTTAAATAATTATAACTTATTTTCGATTTCCTTATTACGCTTATTTAGGTCTTTTACGTTTTTTAATATTTATAATTACCATACCGAATGTTATTAAAAACCCTGTTAAAAAGCCCGTTTCGTCGAAGTTATAAATATCCTTTTCTGCGATACCATACTTTACGATTATAACCCGAACGAATTCGAATTATTTACGAAATACCTTTAAATCTTCGTACCGTATCCGTTAATAATCGATTTTTCGATTTAAACGCATTTTAAATTTTTTTTGCCGTTTAACAAAGTTCGACGCCCAATTAACTCCGACGCGCGTCGTAACCCGTTAGGCTAGTAATAGATTCGCCATATCTTTAACGTATTAAAGCCGGACAGAAAACGCTCGCGCATTTAGGTCAAAAACTTTTTCGATAATAGATTTCTTTTCGGTCGGCGTTAATATTTGCCTAAGATAAATAATATCGGTTCGGGCGCGTCGACCGTTATATCGGGCCTTTAAGGTCGTTTTAGCAACTTCATATATAAAACTAAATGTCGCATAACTAAGTTTCGGGTTTCGTTTCTTAGCCTAAATAGCTAGGTTTATTCTCGCTTCTTTAATAAGTCGTTCCATATTGTTAATGTTAAGGAATGGGCAATTAAAGTTGGGTAGTTGGGATGTTCGCAAAATTGGTCCGCTCAATTATTTGGTCCGTTTAATTGTGTGGTACGTTACTCTTATTCAGGAAAAAAATACATAATTATAAGAAAGAAATATACCTTGAGTAAACCTCGGGGAATTAATAATAAGCCTTTTTAAGAAAAAAGAACATTTATTTTATAAAATCAAGAAGCTTTCTCAGGCGAAAAGAAAAGACGTGGTAGAAGAATTTAGCGAACAGCGGCTGAAGGTAATAGTTATAAGAGAGTTAAGACGAAAGAACGAAAGTATGACATTATCGCAAGCTAGGATATAATACTCGTATTTATAAAAAGGCTATAAATATGTTAAATGGAAAAAGAAATCCACTTAATTTAAATTAATATATAGTATTATAATTGCTTTATTTGGATTCGCTATTGCAAGCTGATAAAAAGTGTCCCCCGAGGTAGTTTGTCTCGCGAGGTGGTGTAGAATGTTGATCTTTTAAATATCTTAAAGAATAATTAAGTTAGAATTTTAATTTCTTTTTTTTCTTTTTTTTTTTGGAATATAAGTATTACTTTAATAGTAGTATTACGACGTCAATCGCGTATTAAAAGCTATATATCCCGTCGTGGTATAAATATTCAAACCTTATTAATATTTTATATTATAAAAGGGTCTTTATCTTTTTTATGTATATTTATAACTTTTAATTTATTATATATTAATTTTCATAACTTTTATTTATAAGTAGGTTATATATAAAATTAATATCGAAAAAAACTCTATATATAAGTATCTTTTACTTCTCTTGTAAAATATTAATTCTATTAGTAAAATTAGCAATTAGTTCGTCTTTTTATTTTATTTTAAATTTATTTTACAAAATATTTTATTTAATTTCTGTCTTTATATTACGTGTATCTAAATTGTAACTTGTTTAATGAAATTAGAAACTCTTTAGTTTTATCATTTTTATATGATAAATGAGATCCTTTTAAAAATATGGGGATTTCGGCAATTTGTATGGGAAATAGTGGCCCGTTGGGGGGCGCGGAGAGCAAGGGGGGTTCCGACCTAAGACCTTGTCTGCCGTCTGCTGTTATACAAAGCTTTCTTTTCATGTGCCACTAACGTATGAACACAGTCCGGGGTTCTAACCTTAATCTGCAGGTTCTTTTCCGTGTACACAGTATTGGTTAGCACCGCTTTGTACCCGCTTTGTAGCCTTCGTGCGGTCCAGAACCCCACGAGAGGTGTTTTGTGGGTCCGAAGGGGTTTCCCCGGGCCCTTCACCCGGTCCCCGCAGGATCTGCAAGCTACGTACTGTAAAAGCAACTGGGCCATTTTGTAAAAGTTTACATTAGCGTTGCATTAGCCTTTCCAGGATCTTGCAGGGATACTACGGTAATCTACCCGCTGCGGATACGTCGGCAGAGCAATATTAACCGTTGAAGATATGCAGCACCGTTCGACAGGAATATTGTGTGATACGCTGGTATCGGCTAGCCAGTAAGCGGTTGCATCACCTATCGCATACCGGACCACGTCGCGTAACTAGGACAAGTTTGGACGGTTGTTCAAGGATGTTCAGTGACTCTCATCATAAGGGCCCCTGAATTAATAATATATCATCCTTGTTCATTTTTTTAGGGCGGTACGGTAACAACGGCCTTCTCAAAGTGGTGGTTACTCAAGCGTTTGTGGCCATTTCATATTGGATAAGGCTTGTCAGTTCAATCCACCGAACCAGCTCTATCCTTGGTCGATGAGCCCGATCCGGCCGTAGGTTCTGCCTTGCGCTCCCGTCAATGCTACGCTAACAGAGGACAGCCTATGTCCAAGGTAAGGGGCTCGAACTGCTCTAGTATCGGGTTGTAGCTTGATAGCAAACCGAGCGATCGATCTTAGACATCACGTTGCATGCGCCGTGTAAGGAATGCTCAGAGTAGTTATTGCGGCTCAGAAGGAGATAATTACGCATTGTACCCAGATTCAACTAACCCCAAGGCACACTTGGACGCACTCAGCTTCATTCTCCTTAGCTGTCCATCTGTCTCCTCTTACTTTAACTCCACTTATCCTGCCATAAGGCTGGTATCTAGGCATTGATCGAGACTGCAGACAGGATGGCTTTGAGTACCCTAAGTCGTGAGGAAAGCAAAGCGCCGCCAGTTGCAGTGAACGATGACCCTAGCGTTCACGAGACTGCATCAGTTCCAACTCAGCCCCGCATGAAATCAGATCAGAAGTTACAAATCCTGAGTACTTTTATCGTTTTCATGAATACATGGTTAGTCTCTCTTGAAGTCCTCCCTTATGCTTGCTTTCCCTCTCGGGGCCTTGACCATAGTTAACCTAAAGCTTCTAAAGGGGGTTTCTCCTTATGTCCGGCGTCTTCCAAGCGTACTACGAGCTGTACCTTATCAGCGAACAATCCAGCTCCAACATAGCCTGGATTTCCACAACATGCGCCTTCATCGTCCTCTCTGCCGGTCTTGTTACAGGTCCTCTCTACGATCGCGGATTCTATAAGATGCTGCTGTTGCTCGGCAGCCTTTTGCAGGTCTTCGGCCTCATGATGCTTAGTCTCTCCACCGAGTACTACCAGCTGTTTCTCTGCCAGGGCGTTTGCGTTGGCCTTGGAGCAGGCATCGTGTTCACCCCAAGTGTATCGGCGGCAGCAGCTTGCTTGCCAAATCCTGCTACGCGCGCCAAGGCTATGGGCCTTATGGCATGCGGTAGCTGCATTGGTACGCGGTATCCTACCCAAGCTGTACTCTCTGGTTCCCACCAAGCTCTAACTCATTAACCCAGGCGGCATCATCTATCCCATAATGTTCCGTGCCCTTGTACCTAAACTCGGCTTCCCTTGGGCTGTTCGGTGCATAGGATTTGTGATCCTGGCTCTGTATCTCCCCTCTTATCTAGTGCTTCGGAGTCATTGCGGTAAGCAACCAATGGTCCGCCGCTTCTTCGATACGTCAGTTTTCACAGATCTACCCTTCTTGACGCTCTGTGTCGCCTCGCTCTTCAGTGCTACGGCTTTCTACATCCCCCTTCTGTACTTGCCAGTATTTACCGAAGTGAGGATTCCTTCCATCGACCCTAACCTAAGCCTTGACCTTCTTGCCATACTTAACGGAACTTCTGTGATTGGGCGACTTTTAGCAGGCTTTACTGCTGCGATCTTCGGCCCCACTGAGGTGATTTCAGTTTCTCTCGTGCTGGGCTCCGCTTTACTGTTTTCTTGGATAGCCGTTGACACGGTCGCTGGCACTATTGCATGGTCGATCTTCTGGGGCATGATATCCGGCGTCTTAGTTTCTCTACCAGGAGCATTTATACCCTTGTTCTGCCCTTCTTTGGCTGTGATAGGTACTCGGTCAGGTGTCTACTGGAGTTGGATAGGGCTAGGAATGCTGATAGGGAGTCCTATTGGTGGAGCTATTTATGATGTAGGATCAGCTGGGGCAGACTACTGGAAACTGCAAGTATTCTCTGGTGCCTTCATGATGGGCGCCGCACTTCTCACCATCTATCCCATTATTTACTTACACCGGAAGGTACTACCCCCCTCAAACGGCTCGGAATAATGGTTCTTCTCTATCCAATTTCGCCGTGCCTTCCTCCGCAACCGCCCCAGTGCTCGTACGAATCAGTGATCAAGCCACTACAATGTGGAGATATGGTCTGGGAACAAATCGAGACGGCAAGTAGTTCATTAATATGTTTATGTCGACCGGAAAACGCTCTGTATCCAGGATGGGGATCAACGCAATCCACTGCAATGAAGGGTCCCATGGAGTGGATTGCACGACATCCACGGGCCATACGACTTGGTGGGTTGCGCTGAACGGTGGATCCAAACTAGTGGCACAGCGTGGACCTCGTGGACGAAGGATAAAGCCGTAGATAAGGCGAACATAGGTATCTAAAACCTGGTTCTTGGTGTTTGTCGGCAATTGGTGTTTTCAGGTGTCGCCTGCTGGCTGGTTCTGTTGGGCCCAGGCTGCAGAAGTGCTGCCTGGACACCCTTGTTCATAGAAATGTCGGATAACTGGTAGTTGCCAGAAATGTGGCGTGTGGCGAGAGCATCAATTAGGTGGAGATCTTTCCAGCCACACCTAATTTGTATGGACGTACCAGGACGTCTAGTTTGTAACAATCCTTAAGAAGAATAACAGAACTTAACTTGTCAGATATAGGGGACATCAGTTATGTTGTTCTATTAGGCCAGTTGCAGGTGCTGTTGCACTCATACAACTTTAAGTAGCTTAGCTCCGGAACATGTATGGGCCGATCAGTAGGTGACCTTTCCGGGGTGCGCTACGCACCCCCCAGCTAGCTAAACACCATCCGTGTCGCAACGTCAGGTGGTCCACCAGCTTCTCTCCTGCGGTAGGAACTCGGTTGTCTCCACAAGGATCTCCCTACCCCATTGAATTTTGCATGTGCTTATGGCTGCGGCGTCGTTTCTCATCTTGGTTCCCTAGGATGCACCGCTCTATCCCGACTCTGCTGTCGCAACCGACAGGATCAGGACCAGGTAAAGAAGGACTCTTGATTTACTATCTAACGAGTGGCTAGAAGTTGGCTTCTTATAGCCGTGTTCAATCGTAGGCAGCAGTGTGGCGAGTGACTCATACCGTCTTGTGATAGCTATGCTGCCTAAAGCTGATGTTATGTGGCGTTCACGCTGACCGTGAAGCTGTTCACGATGCTTGGCCTTGACATCTGCCGCGGCGGATGTGGCGGCCAAGATTGTCTGCCGAATATGACGCACCACCATGGTCTGCAGTTCACAGTCACACCAGAAGGCCAGGTCCGCCATCATACATGCACTCTGGCAGATACAAGCACTGTGGCACGCTCGGCCAGGCCATCGCTCCACCTTCCGGTCGCATGTTAGGTTATCATAGCTCTGGCCCCGCCACTGGCACACCAGTCATTTACATCCACGGTCACCCCGACTCCGGCGTCACCATTACCAGGCCCCGAGAAACCCACATCGCGTCCGAGCTTAACATTAGGTGGATCGGCCCTGATCGCCCAGGCGTGGGTCTCTCCACGCCGTACGACTCCCAGGACATCCTCGACTACCCCGCCGACATCCAGGCTCTCGCTGAGCACCTGCGACTGCCGAACTACTACATTCTCGGCACAAGCGGCGGCACGGGCTTCACGTTGGCATGTGCAAAGGATCTCCCGCCATCTCAACTGAAAGGCGTCGGCATTTGTGCGGGAATTGGCCCGTAC
Source organism: Monosporascus ibericus (assembly GCA_004154915.1). NCBI lineage: Eukaryota > Fungi > Ascomycota > Sordariomycetes > Xylariales > Monosporascus > Monosporascus ibericus. Next base: position 203,741 of record QJNU01000050.1, read on the forward strand.
GAATGCGGCTTCGAGAGCATGATCGAGCCCCAGCGAAAAGCGCTGGAAGCGTGACGGCAGCACCCTGCCGAGTTCACGGAGTATTTCCAGACGGAATATGTTCCGCTCGCACAGCAGGACGACGCTGCTGCGCTGGAAAAACGGATACGCAGCGAATTCGAGGAATCCTTCACGGGAGAGGATCGTGACGTGGTGCCGGAGGAAAACACGTTCAAGATGGCCGTGGCTGCTTTCCGGCAGGCGTGGGTGCAAGGTGCGTGGGCGCACGCCAACGGGATGGAGTTCCATTGGCGGCCTTGGGGGTTCATGCTGGAGGATGTGGCGTTTCCCGCGATCCGGCTGTGGTATGGCGAGAACGACGTGATTACGACCCCGGCGATGGGGAAGTATATGGCGGAGAGACCTGAGAAATCGGTGTATCGGGAATACGTAGGGGAGAGCCACTATACGATATGGCGGGAGAAGAACTTAAAAGAGATGGTTCGTGATCTGCTGGAGATCCATGGTTAGCTAATTAAGTGACACTTAAGCGTAGATGTGTTAAGACGTGTCCGAACCCGGCATTGCAGGAATTTTGTCGACATCAAGTGGCGTAGCGTTCAGTGGCACTTCTTTTTCTCCTGGGCTGGGTGTTGGATCGGTCTGTGCTCCGTAATTACCGTATTGGCATGCCAATATCGGACGGCGTTGCCGAGCTCGTTTTCTCCTGTGGGGATATTATCTTCTGCGCTTAATCCGGAGAGACGAGAATGGGTTCCTGCTAGTGATGCCACCGCGGCCAGCCTGGTCGTGGCGGCGTAGTCAACCTATGGATATGATTCGACGATGTAGGCGTGGATACGTTATGTGCAGACAAGGCGCTCTGGCGGATTGCCAGTGATTGAGTGACTGACTTGTTTGAATGTTTTGTTTGGGTCGAGAGGGAGGTTTGTGTGAGTGGACGTGCTGGAGTACATGACACATCCAACACCTTACATAGTCCGTAGCTACTGGCGCTAACCCTGCCCGTATTCCTGCAACGCTTCCCGCTGGCCGCCGATGGTCACTGCACACGTCCCATCCTTCTGCCCAAAGAGCTCCACGTTTACCACCGCCCCTGTCGTGGTGTTGAGATCGATGCGCGTGCGGTGCGCTGTTCCTCGTGACGGGTCCGTCTCGTGGTAGTTGACGGGCACCATCTGCACCGACGTATGCGCGATGCTGAACAGCGTATTGGGTATGTCGCCGCTAGATGGCAGGTGATGCATCCCCAAGTTGAACCATACCACGAGGTCCTCCTGGCGCAGACCCTCGCCGTTGAAGAAGTCGTCAAAGTTGACCATGGGTGCCATCACGTCCAGCCCGTTGTAGTGATGCGCGGACTTGGGCTCCGTATCTTTACGGCGTGTCACGGCGAGGTCAAATGTGAACGGGTGCACAGCTTCGCGCAGATTGCTCGACTCTGGCGACGTGAGGTGCGCCGTCGGACCCGACGCAGCAATGCGGTAGCCCCTGTATTCGCCGAACCGGTTGCGGTGGTCGGTGTTGACGATATTGTACTGCGTGGCGCCGCGCGCGCTCCACTTGATGCGGCTTTGGTCCTCGGTTTCGACAAAGGTGCGTTCGACGTGGAATGTATTACGTGGGCCATCCGACCAGACGTAGTTTTTGGTCACGGGGACGAACTCGGCAAGCTGAAGCGAGTTCTCCTTGCCCAGAACGTCGAAGTCAGCCTTAAAGTTAATGACGTGGTCGTGCGGCGACCCTGAGATCTGGTCGTGGACGCGGTAGCCGTAGTAGTCGTCGTTGCCAGCGTACGCGGCTGAGATATAGCCGGACGCCTGGAGCTTGATCTGTATGCTGCCGTCGAGGTAGAACTCGTAGCTGAAAAGATCTGCAATGGAAGCACGCGCCATTGCTGTTAGAGACATTGCTCCTCCCATGTAGGGACCAGTCCTGTGGAGTGGGTGATAACAGGGGAGGACAACTCACAGTCGTAGTTACGGATCGTTGCGACCCAGCGGAGCACGAATTTGGTGTTCTTGGTGGCGGTCACATACGCATCGGCCGTGTGCCGAGCAATGGGGTGATCTGTGTCGGTCTCGAACAGGCAGACGGAATTCACATTGGTCAGGACCGTGTCGGACGTGAAGAAGGAGATGTTCATGTACGTGGCATGTGATGGGCAATCGTAGCCGGGGATCAATGGGCGGCTGTTGGCAGCGAAGCCGTCGTACGTGTCGAGAAATGCAATACCGGAGGCTACGGGATCGTTTCCAGCGTAATGTGCGAGCGCCTCTTGCATGGCGAGCTCATACAGAATCCGCTCATCTTTATGGCGCACGTCGTGCAGGGCAACCCCCGTCGAGTGGTCGATACGGACGTAGAATGTCCAGTCTAGCCACCGAATGTATCTTGCCTCACCATCGATCGAGTAGCGAGCGCTGCCTGTGGGCACGACCTGTACTGGGGGTTGCAGTTCGTCCAACGGCGGCTGCGACCCTTGCTGATCTGTACTTGTCCAGGTCCCATCAACATTGGCCGGCAGTCGTTTGAAGCCTGCCAAACGGGTATCCGTATGTCAGCTTCTTCATTCTCCCACGATATGCGGTAGGTAATGCACCGAAGCAAGCACCTTACCTTCCGAATAGAAAGCTTCTCTGAACTCATTCTCAGTAGCGTAGAAGATGTCATTGTACAGGAATCCTTCGAGCTTCCACTTGGATGGGTCTCGCCCCGTGACGTCCGACTTGACGAACAGCCCTTGCGGTAGCAGAGAGATGGCATCAAAGGGGGTGTCCGGGATGGCCCAGAACGTATCCCAGCGGATTAGTCTGCCATCCTCCTGCCACGTCGGATCAATGCCTATCGTCGTCGGTCAGCCGGCTTACACGATGAGAAGCTCAACTCTGAGCGATGGAACACCATACCGTAGATTAATAAGGTGTCGTTGGCTGCGCCTGTAGCAGTTTTATTCCACAATTCGAGGGTGATGTCGGAGATGTTGGTGCCGATCACGGCCAGCCACTGCAGGTAGAGCGTCGTATCATCAGCATTGATGTTACGGATACTCCCTCTCCGCTCTTTGCTGTATGGATACGTGAGGTACTCCCACTTCGCCCCTTTGTCGACAGGCAGCGGCCCGACTGAGATCTCCGTAAAGTTTGCGTTCTCTGTCGCCCGGAGATTGAGCGAGACCTGAGCGTATCTCGGCGGCTCGGGACCGTCGCCGTCCACGTAGGCTAACGCATCCGTCTTATTCGGCATGAGGAGTTGCATGAAGTCGATCGTATTGTCCCACGAGGTGGCATTCTCGGCGGCAGTCAGGTTGAGTTCCTGCTGCTCGAATAGCCACAAAGTCACTTCGGCCGCTTCTTCATCCGTGAGACCATACCATATATTCGCTTTCGGGGCTTGGAATTTATCTGGAGGCCGCTGAGCACATGTCGGAGCGCCAGCCTGGCGTGGGTTGTGCAGGCTGGTTCCTCGTGACAGCACTGGATAGCCACGCGGGTTTGGCCTCCAGGAGCCCACCGGCGGTCGCGATGCAGCTGCTAGAGTAGAGGGAGACCAACTCGATGCGAGGAGGCCGGCACAGAGTGCGCGTACAAGGAAGCGCATTTTTCGGTTCGGGCAGTGTGCGCGCGTTGGAGTGTCCCTATGCGCTGGAAAACAGCAACAGTTGGAAGCTGTCGCAATCTGGCTCACACTTCGAAGGTTGGTTGCCTGCGCGATTCCATATATGAATCCCTTCTTGCTCGATACGACCACCGCTCATGTCGGCCAAAGACAAAATAAAAGCAACTTATTAATAGCTGTTGCTGTTAATCGTAACCCTGCCATAGCCATGCAATCTGTACCACAGAACATCGTTGTTTGCTTGTAATAGCGTGGTGTCGGGCTGACTGTCATAATGGAGAACCGTGAACGGACCCCTGAACCCCTGGACAGTAAAGCAAAGCTCTCAAAGACTAATAGTGCACTGCGCAAGCACATCCGCTCGCCTCTGCTGCAACAATATTAGGCGAACCAGCCTTCCAAGTCTCTTTCTTTTCGACTTTTGTTACTTTGTTCCTTCGTGGCTCGGCGCATCATGTTGGGGCAATCGGAGAGAAAGAATGCTGCGTGCTTATGGAGGAGAACCATGGCATCCAACATCTATAAGAAGCCAACCTCGGTACAGCCATTAGATGGAAGAAATAAAGAGTCTTCTTTCATCATGACTACCCTGACGCTGTGCGCAAGATACTACTCTTCGCATCTTTACTCTCTTCACAGATCATTTTATAGTAGGAAAGTTTCTTAACGTTGAAGATACCTTTAGCTATAGACGCTCCTCTAGATTTCTATAATCGCTCTACCCATCCGTATGCATCCAATGCCGCCAGCTGTAAGGCTATCATTTAAGTGCTACTGGCACCATCCACATCCGCTCCAAATGCACGGGTGGGGCATAAGACGTCTCGTCACTTCGTTCCTCAAGGCAAGGCAGAGCTAGCGCGACTATAGACCTCGTTCTGCCAGGGACAACATGAGCCGCCCCATCTAAAATACAATCATGTTTTTAAACACCCAACTCTGATACGTGGTTCTCGTCTGGCTACGTAGCAGTACTCTGAAGCAACAGCCTCACGTCCTCCGCCTGCAGGTGCTCCGCGAAGCACAAGGTCAGCAGCACGGCGGCGACGGGCTGCGAGCCCGCTCGACATCCTGATAGTGCCGACACAAGCTTCCACACGTTCGGAAGCTCCTCCGACAGCCAGGTTTTGGGGTTTGACACGCTGGAGGCGAACGACTGTGAGGCAGCAGTGTTACTGGTGCCGCTACTGAATCCACCATCGTGAAACGAGGAGGACGACGAGGAGGAAGGAGGAGGGGGATGCATGGCGCCAGATCGCAGATGTGCCAGGCGCTCATGGAAGGCTGGGCTGGCGAAGAGTCGCCGACACTCGCCAACGAGGAGGCTCTCGGCACTCTTGAGGACCTCAGCCTGGTATGCCTCGCGCTCGTACTCCCGCCAGGCCGCCGTGGAGCTGCGAAGTCTGGAAAGCATGACGGGTAGGCCGCGTTTGCGGCTCATGCGTTGTTCGTGGAAGATGTCCGAGTCCTCGTCGAAGGCGGCTGTGTAATAGGACAGGACCATGTCATCTATGCTCTTGAAGCCGGAATTCTGCACGAACTCCACGACAGAGTCGAAGCGTTCTTCCATCGAGGAGCCACTGTCGACAGTGAATGCTTTGGTCGCGGAGCCAGTGCTGCTGCAGCAGCAGGATGGACAGTGGGATTCGCGGGAAAGACGATGGGGCATTTCCACGTCCGTGGGTGGCAGAGAGTCAACAAAGTCCGACAGCAAGTCCCCGTTCTGGCTGCACTGGTCTGAGATATCGTGCCTTGCGGGCAGCGGCTCCTGAAAGTCGAAGTCGTTCATAGTGTCGTCATGGGGTAACAAAGAGCCGTTAGAGTTGTGGATGTGGTCCAGACCGGCTGTTGACAGGTCCGGAACGACGTCCTCCATGCAATTTGACATGGACAATATCTGTGACATGTTTCCTGACTTGGTGGTGTCGACCGTGTTGGGGCCCGATGGTCGATCGGGGTTTGCATTGCTTGATGTGGCGACGCTATAATTGCTGTCATCGTTGCCGCTCGTGCACGACTGTCTCCTTTGATATTGCAAGGCCAATGCCGACGAGCCCATACTCCCCCATCGAGAATGGACACGTCGGTCTGCTACAGTCGCATAAGTAAGACGGTGGACGGTCATGAATTTGGGCAACGACGTACCATGAGGTCGTGAGTAAGAAGCACGCCCTTGCTGGTTTGCCTTGGCTGGACGAGCTGCATTGTGAACCATGTTTAAAAGTGTGTTGGCTCTCGCTGTCGTCGATGGCGACGTGGAGGACGGTGTGCCGTCTCCGAGAGAGGGAGTCAACATCGATGCGCAGAGGGAAGAGTGTGGTCAAGGGAATGTGCAGTGCGTCCCAAACCTCTTTTTTGGTTCAATCTTGAATCCATCTCGGATGGGGCAGAAACGGTGATTTGACAGGTCGGATGAAGTGGTGAGACGCGCTCTCACATCAGCGCTTAGGCAACTCTGACCATGCCGCCGTATCACACCTTCCCAAGCTGTAGAAAGGAGTACCCGTGCCACGCCCCACCTCGTATAAGGTGGTGCTGGATACCATAACGAACAGATTACCACAACGGACATTATTCAACATCATGATCTTTTCAGCCCTTTCGTAGGTAACGCATACCATTTCCATCGTAAATCTCTATATAATCAAGAACCTTATTACGCCGCTATTTACCTGCCTTTTTCGTAGCCTCAAAAGCGCCTTTTTTTTAGTGGCGTTGTAGATCTTATCAGCGGCTTCAACTATCTTCCGTGCCTTCGTGAGATTATCACTACCGCGTTATACGACTATCCGACGCGCTTCTTCAACTAATAAAGTGCCTCCTGATTAGAGAGGCTTATCCTTCATCGCACGCCTTCGTTAATTTATTATTTCGGCCTCTTCGTACGGCTAAGGTCCCTCTTCGTTTAGATAAGTTCGGCGATATTAATTAGCGGCCCACGGATAAAACTGTTAATGTTATACGCGAAGCCCTCGTCAAGGGGATCTCCGTTAAAGAGGGTATCGTCAATCTAATCCGCCACCTTATACATATACCGAAGTGTGATTAGGGTCTCGAAATTAGAGGAGCTGTATAACGGCTATGGTGATGGCGTTCGTACGGCTTCTCTCTTTAACGAGGTTGATCGGGGGTTATGGGTTAAATAGGCCAATTTAGGTCTTTTTAAAGGCTAATAGGATATTCTTCTCTTTAAAAGCTTGCGTACAGACGCCTTTAATTAAGAATAGAAACTTAAGCTTTAAGATATTAAATACCCTATCTCGTACGAGGATATTAAGTGCCTTCGCGTAATAGTGCTTTAATGGTTTAAAAATAACTATATTAAGTAGTTAGAGAAGGTATATGAGATATAGAGGAATTATAAAAGGGATAATATCGTGCTCTTCATAGTAGCTAATAAACTCTTTCATATAATATAACCTATAGCCGTTAAGGATTAAGAGGCGATACTAAGAGATAGGCGTAGCGTACTAGTTAAAGTATTTAATCCACTTAAGGGTAATGGAATTGTTCGAGTAGCTAGAAGAAGATATCGTAATCTTATTTACTAGATAAAGCTCTAGTATATAATACTACCAAGCTATATAAAGCTACCCTAATAGAATTAGAAAGGCAGGAATCACCCGGCTCTCTATAGAGATAAATTCTGTCCTAGTTTCTAATTCGCGATTTTTACGTATACTAAATAGATAATCTATCTTTCGCTTTATAATAATAAGTTAATCTTTACTAATGCTGATAGAAAGCCTATCTTATCTATATTTTAAATATCAGCTAAGGGAATTCCTTTACTCGAGATAACCTCTTAGAGCTTTTCTAAATACTATTATACGCGTTCTGTATCTTCCGATGCCCTCTAGTTAGTATTAATATTCTTTTAAAGGACTTTTATATACCTATAGCGTTATATAAAGCGCGTGGTCTAACGCTACTCGACTATTATCGTATTTTATAGCCTTAATCTCTTATATAGGATGTAGTTTACCGCGTTCGTAATAAACTCAGCGCGTATAGTAAAGTTAATACTATTAAGACGATCGATATATCGGTAGATCGCGACTTCTTCCTTTCTTATTAACTTCGTATTTATAGCTAGCCGGCTAGCCTTCGTCGTATACCCTTGTTGAAAGCGGATTAGCCGGGCACGCGGAATATCGAATTTCTTCGTAACCGTGGCGACCTTAGCTTCTAGAAATTGATGAAGATACTGAAGAGCCTCTTCTACGCGTAATTCGCACTTAGACTTAGCCGCAGATCGCTTAGTTGGCGGCATTATCGCGAGAGTTATGCGAAGGTTAAAAAATGTGTCCGTTTAGAAACTCTTTCGAGTATTATTAGTTGTACTTTCTAGCGGAAACCTTAATAACTTTTTTAATTTTTATAATTTCATTAATGTTTAGAAATATATCGTTAAAGTCCTTAATTATTAGAATACACCTTCAAGATTTTAAGATTCTTAATTACTTTTTAAATCCTTATTATTATAACGTAAATGGGCGATTTTAACGGACTTAACGTTGAAAGTTTTAAAAGTCTTTTTAAATAAAATGCGAATATTACGAAAGATGATAACTTTTTACGAATTAATAGTCCGGAATTAATCTTGGATGTTTTTATATTTTTTGGGCGTGTACTATATTATAAAATATCTTTCAGAGAAATAATTAACAGTGATTAATTTTAAAGTTTATTAACGTAAAGGTGTTTTAATTATTTTCGGTCTTTAAAACGGTTTATCATTAGTAAATAGTACGATATTTATTGTTTTAAAGCCTAAATATATTTTTTAAAAATAAAAGGCTTTTCTTAAAACTTTACAATACGCCTTAAAAAACGCTACTTTTTAGTAAAAGTTAATATTATAAAAAAGTTAAAATTTAATATTTATTTATATTAATATTACTTTAACGTAATAAAGGTGTAAATATTAAGCGATTATATCATATAAAAGTTATATAAGGGTATATATAAATCACGTACCTTACTTTTCTTATATTTAATTATAAAGTTAAAGCTAATGTAAAAATATATTAATTTAAAATAAGAAATGTTTAACTATTAGTATAAAAAGATTGTATTACGAGAAAATAAACTATCAGAAATTATTTAACTATCATATTAATATTACTTTATTTCGATTTATTAATGATATATTTTTATTTAGAAAACTAATAAAGTAACTATTATTTTTAACGAGTAAAACCGGTAAAGATTATTATGGATATTAACCGTTGCCTATTAACTGTAATAGTTTCGATTATCGTTACTTAAGTTATTATTTCGAAAACCTTTTAAGATTTACGTTTTATAAGAACGTTTTTAATTATTTTTCTTTTTTTAATTTCGCCTTTTTATAAGTTTATTTTGTCAGATATAGGAGACATCAGTTGTGTTGTTATATTAGGTCAGTTGCAGGTGCTGTTGCACTCATACAACTTTAAGTAGCTTAGCTCCGGAACACATATGGGCCGATCAGTAGGTGACCTTTCCGTATATGGGGTGCGCT